>WBND01000628.1:542660-577875 GCA_013398595.1 Tychaedon coryphoeus | reverse complement strand
GACCGGGATCCAGCTTGGGTTTGATTTGGATGTAGCCTTGGCCAGGTTCTTGCACTGCCCAAGGTGTATCCTTTCAATAAATAACTATTTTATTCCTTTTGCTCTGTCTAGTCTCTGTTCCAGCTCAGCCTTTCCAGGCAACACTCCTCTGGACAGACTGAGACAAAACTTGTAAGAGCAGTGCAAGAATAAATTAGAAAAAGACGTCACTACGTCCTGAATTTATTTGTGATTCCCTAGCTCATTGGTTGTCAAAGTGAAATTGGGAGATGCTTTTATTGATGCATTATCCTGAAATGATAAATTGTTAGTTTTTCAGTATTGCCTATTATACTTGAAGCTATTGCATTTTGTCCCAGATAAGTAAATACAATTTTGTTGGTGCTTGAAGTAATGATATTTTCCCTTTATTCTGAAGAAGGGAATACTTTTACTGGAATTAGTTCTTGCTACGTGCCGATTCACAGAAGGGCTTTGATCACTCTGTCATGGTGTATAGTTAGGTATCTGACTCTAGACTGTACATGAAATAGAGCAGTTATTTAGATATCTCTGTCAAAAATGGTTGCCCTAATTAGAGAAGGCTCCATTGCACTTCCTCATCAAACTGTCAGGGAATTGTGGGCTGACATGGAAAGGTGCAAGTGAAAGGATGACTTGTCTTACACTGGTTGAATTAGCTGAGTTGTCTGCAACAGTGAGGTTACATCTGCTCCTTGTCCTTCAGCGTGAGGGTTTGGATACACTGCTAGAAATCTGTTACCCTTTGTAAGGTAAGGAGATTGCTCCAGCTGAAATAAGAAAACCTCTCCCCACATGTTCCTGGTGTGGCTCTTGTGGCTCAGAGATTCTGAATTGGTGTGCTGGAAAGCAGCTCTTCTGTCCATTAGCCCAAAGTCTGTGTGAACTTCACTGTTTTGGGGCCTTCAGGAAGCAGCAGGATGAAGTTTATGCATATGAGGTGCTGTGGTCCCACAGTGATGGCTCTGCTGTTACCTGGCACTGTCCCAAGGTGTGGAGCTTGAGTCCTTAGTTTAAACCATTTCTGATTTAAAAGCAATGATTGTCATCAGTGCCAGTACTTCTGCACCTTCTGGGATGTCTGGAGTCTGTTGCCACGGCACTGTCTGCTATTTTATAGGAAGAAGCATTCCTTTTTCCTGCTGGGCCTCTTTCTTTAGCCCCACTTCTGATTTCTGAGCTTTTTGCATAAGATTGTGTTTCCCAGTCTCTGTCTAATGGAATCTGGTCTGTTCCACTGCCTGGCCTTCGGCAAAGTGTTTCAGTTCATAAACAACATGGGATGTGCTTTCTTATAAAAATAGTAGAATGGAGTTGAAAGGGACACAGAGCTGACATACAGCTACACATTCTAATTATTTTGAAGATTTTGGGGGGCGTTTTTAGCCTTCTTGAGTTTTGTAATAACACTGCCTAGGATTTAAATTAGCACATCAGACACGGATTATTATTAACACCTTCATCTTACTAATAAAATTAGAGGCACTTTTTGTCAAAGTTGGGTTCACAGATGCAGTAAGTTGCTATATACATTGCTTTAATTTAAATTTGAAGGCAGTAGTCTATAACTTTTGGATCTCAGAGGTGCTTTTCATCTCTTTGCATTGTCGAAAATATACAAGCATTCATTTCTAGCCTATTTTTTTCCTGTTAATTTTTTTCTATGGAGTCATGTTAACAAATTTCTGATTTCTTGTCTCTTTTTATGATATTTGTAGGTGATGTAAAAGCTGCATGAATTGGATGCAGAACATACTCTGTGGGAAAAGCTGATTATTTGAACGCACTAGTCCTTATCTAGCAGAGTAAACAGAGGAGGACTGTGAGGTGCATTTTTTTATGTGAAATTTGCTGTGTGAAAACCCCCTCCCTTTTGAGTAACTCACAGTGAAATGTGTGGGGACGATTTCTGCTTTTTGAAATCCATTGTATTAGAACACACACATATGTAAGGATGAAGACTGATCAGTTGTTTGGAAAAAAAATGTGATGTAAATGAAATATGACTATTTTTTTTTTCTTTTACCTTTAGAACAACCTGGGGATCCTGTGGTCTCAAAGGGATAGAATTGAAACTGCACAAACTTACCTGGAATCTGCAGAAGCCTTGTATAATCAATACATGAAAGAGGTACTGTGTTAATATCATCGCAGGTCCTACTTTACTTGCCACTTTGCAGGTTAAGTAATCTTTGAAATAAACATGCAATGGAATTTTGAGTTCCTGTGCTTTATACTGGCTGCTGTGATACTTTTGGCAAGTGTTACGAGTTGTACTGCAGGATAGGACAAGGCAAATTAGGGCATTACTTGCTAATTTCAAAACAGAAAATAATGTTGCTCAAAAATAACCATCCCTTTTGAAAGCCCTGTAATAATCCAAAGTTGATGCCTGATAGAATTTGGGTTTTAATGAGGACTATTATTAAATCTTATCTTGGAAATACAATAAAAATGCCCATTGCTTTCAGTGGGAAAAGGAAACAAAACTAATATTTACATGGTTTGCTCTGACTGTGCAGTGTTTTGCAGGGGCAAGTAGTTTAGTTCCATATCCAAGAGGACAATCTCACAGACAGCTAACCCTCTCATGCATATTAAACAACCTTTTGAGCTGTGGATTCTGCTGTGTATCCTACAAAGACTCCCTTGTGCTATTTTTAAGCTCTTTGCAAAGCTGTTCCTACACTGACTTGCCTCAGGGACAGCTAGCTAAAAACATTTGTGGCCTTCAAAAAGCAGTAGTGTCTCAGGACAGCTGAACAGGCTGGACAGACCTTAGTTTCATGGAATTACAGGTTCAGTTCAGGTTTTACCATGAAATTGGTTTAGAGTACCAATGATACTTGTGGAGATTTTTAGAATGGGCAAGTCCTTATTGGTTGGTTACTGCCCTCTTTCCACCTTTGCAGCCATGCTGGCCTGCAGTGATAGGAGAGGTGATGGATCTAGAAAAAAGCCCCACTTGTGCTGAAAAACTGGTCACCTTATTTCTTGCCCTCTGGATCAGCTGGCTAACCAGAGATACTGCATCTCTCTACACTCTCTAATTAATTCCTGATAAATATCAACTTTGATATTTATACCCAGCCCCAGCTATCACATGACTTCCAAAAGCTTCTGGCACTTGCTCCAGTGATGATGAAATTAAACTGGTGCTATGGTATAGTGGATTAAAGTGCTGCCAGGTATTCACATTTGCCCTGCAGACTTTTCTTAAACTTTAAATTTTTGTTAGTAGTGGTTACTGAATATTTCTTTTAGGGCTTTGCTGCCTAGGGTTGTATGTATGTGATGATTGCTTGCCACACTTTTCCCCCCAACATTATTTGCCACTTAAAGTTCAAGGCATTATGTAGTCAAACATAACTATGTTTTAAGTCTTTCTTTTAGAAGAAACTACAGATTTATACAATTATGTCAACTTTTGTCTGTCACAAATTATAAATATATGAATATAATTTTCTTAACATTCCCCATTTTTAAGCTATCAGGAAGCCTTCCTGTCAGGGAGTCTTTGGTAAACTGCTGGCGATGGAGACATTTTCCTGTGCTGGTGGATTTAGTTGTTTACTGACTGGATCCAATTAACTTACACATTGGATAGGGTGGTTTTCCCCTAAAGCAAAACCAAGGCAAGGAGCTTGGGCTAATGAAATCCATTTAGAAAGGAGAGTTGGACAGCTCATTCTGAGGATAAGCAAAGGCATCAGGCTTGATATCAGAGACAGATCTGTAGATACAGGAAGGAGGCAAGAGTTTTGCTTACTGTGTCATTTCAGTTCTTTTCTTTGCAGGAGTAGCTCTAGTCTTGCCAGAATATACTCCAAATCTTGTTAGAATGTCGTTTGTATCTAAAGAAAATGAGGAAGAGTTATAAATTCACCTCTTAAAAACTAATGAAATGTAAACAAAACCTACAGATTAAATGATCATATACAAAAATCTACATACCTCTGTTAGGTTAAACGTGCTTTAGTTTATTTGTCATTATCTGTTTCAGGTGCATTTGTTAATTCTTTTAAGATGAGTGGAATACTTCTACTAAAACAAGTAGACAAGTCCATTCAGGGATTTTTAATGAGAAGCAGTACAAACATAGTTTGTATTCTTCCCTGTAAAGTGAGTGTTTTCTCTGCCCTTGTTCCTGTTCCTGCCTAATTCTGTATTAACTCATGAAAAGTATTTATTGTAACTGATTTTTATTTGTTGCCTTACTTTCTCTTGGGCTAAGAAAGAAGTGGGATTAGGAAAGGGCTAGACAAGCTGCATACCCTCCTGTGTAGTGGGAGAAAAGCTGTCTTTGAAAGATGGTTTCATTTGAAGTGTTTTAGAATTGGCACCTGAAGTTACTCAGAATTGCAAAGGAAATGGGATAATAAAGCAGTGCCATAAGCAATGTTAATCTGTCGGGGTTGCCTGTGAGCTGTCTGGTAACATTATTGACAGTTGTCTTAAGGCAGATTTGGATATAGCAATGTCAAAAGTTGTACAGTTGTCCCTGTAAGGATTCTGACAGAACTTGTGGTTTAAAGAACTAAAAAGTGTTTCTAATGATGGGAGCTACCACATTTAATAACTTGCATGTAGGTTATGCCTGCTAGGAAGGTTTAGCAGCTTCATCCTCCAAAGACATTGTGTGTTGTCTCATTTGTCTGTCTGAGTAAATGATCTTGCCAGCTCATGGGTACTGGGAGTCCTTCACAGCAGCTCTGCTGAGCACTCTGCACTTCATGTTCTCTGCAGTACTTCCTGCAGGATGTTTTCTTGCTGCTGATCAGTGCAGCTGGGCAAACGAATATTTCACACTTGAAGGCGTGCTTGGCATTAAAACGATGCCTCAAAACCCAGTGTGTTATTGTACCAAATAAAGGTGCCCAGTAGAGTCCTGTAGAATCCAGGCTGAGTATCTCTGGTGCAGGCAGCTTGCATTGCTTTAAAGTACATAAGCAGAAGTCTCCTGCAAGCTGTGAACCTTGTCATTCCGTGTGGAATTGTGACTTTCATCCTCTGAATCTGCTGAATGTTGTGGAATTGCTGCAGAGAAGTGGCACTGAGGTAGTTACACGAAGCCTTGTTGAATTTGGGATTGACAAATGGTAAATGATGTGCAGCCAGGAGAGGGAGCACTGTGCCACAGAGTAAGAAATGTAGTTTGCTGAATGTGTCATGTACCCTTGCAGGATGGAAATCCTCCCCTGGATCCCAGTGAACATTTCATGGCAGAGGAAGAAAAACTCACAGACCAAGAAAGATCCAAAAGGTGGGTGTTAAGCAGCATACTTACATTATTATTACTTTAAAAAAACCCAAAACTATGAGGGTGTGTTTAGGGAGGAAAAAAATGACAAATCTAAAGAGACTGTTGTTTTTTTCCTAGGTTTGAAAAAGCCTACACACATACTCTGTATTACCTGGCACAAGTGTACCAGCACCTGGACATGATTGAGAAGGCTGCTCAGTATTGCCATACTACCCTGAAACGACAGCTTGAGTACTGTGGCTACTATCCAGTGGAATGGGCACGCAATGCTGCCACTCTGTCACAGTACTATCTCTCCAAGGTAACATACCCAGGGCTTTTCTGCTGTACTTGTACCATTAATGTAGCTGCCAACTAAACCAGTTGTTTGAACTGCTCTTTGAGACAAGGCTCCAGGATGAATTGAAAATGTGCACCTATAAAACCACAAGTTGTCTTCTGACGTGAATTATCTGTCAGTTTTTTTTCTGAAGAGGACATGGTTCTGGCTTTCCTGTGGTGATGTGATGGTAGTGGGGAAGATGAGCAGAGGTGTAAACATGGGAAAAGCTCTGTCGTTAATGAAATATTAGCAATGATGTGATGTTGTGTTCCTAAGTAAACTTTGGGGTTATGATAATTTAATTTAAAATTATTTCTTATATTGTTCTCTTACACTAAAGTTTGAAAACAAAAAGCATCTGAGGGCCAAGGTATGGCTTATTGTTTACTATAAATTATTATCCTTTGTACCTTAGCATGTGTTCAAGGGTTGTTTGAACCTATGTGGACATTAAGTGAATATATGAGTTGGTAGCTGTTGGCCACGTGCTGACTCTAAACAATCTACTGTTAGGAAGTGCTTCAATTTTATTTAGGAATTTCTGCATGCCAGGCTATTTAGATGCTCTTTTCTGATGCTTAAAAAGATTCCTGCCCTACCTAAGCCAGTTTATGCTAATTTCAATAGTAACTCCTAATTTCCATATCTTTTTGATGCCTTGATAGCACTAATTATTTAACAGTGCACTGACTCAGGGTGTTGAGTTGTTTGTCTGGCTGGTTCCCACCAACGCTCCATGACAGTGTTTGCCACAAGGCATCACTTCCTTCACCTCAGGGCAGCAGAACAGTCAAAATGTTCAGTGTGCATAGCCAGTATTAAAGGCAAGGCTTGTTGTTGTGGCTGTGGTACAGAAAAAACAGTTAAAAATATTGTACTCAGTGATAGTGTGGAAAAATTGTGCTGTCTTCCAGAGCCTGTCAGTTCTGTCATTTCCCTTATGGTCATGTATGCTCACTCTCTGAGGTGAGGGGTTTGGCCAAGTGACAGCAGAGCTGGAGCTGCTCACACCAGTGCTAAATGCTGCTCTGTTTCTGTTTTCTCAGGAGTGCTTTATGGAGGCTCGACACTGTCTAGCAGCAGCCAGTGTCATCTTTAGCCAAGCTGGGCAGGTGCCATCTGCTGAAGATGGTAAGTTTATAAAAAAGTTTTGAATTAAATGATTGTGAATTAAATATCATTATGTGATAATGTTTAAAACTGAAGTTTAACATCATGTATAAAACTTAACCCAGCATTAATTTTCTAAAATATTTTTCAATAAATTTGAATGTTTCTGAAAAGCAACTGCTGCTACAGCTCAAGATTGGCTACATGTAGACTCTGTGAGAAAATGTCAAGTACTTGTTTCTGGTGTTTCAGAAAGCATACCAGAATAAAAGTGAAATTTTAAACAATATCCACTTCAGCAGTGGCAATGTCTCTTTTAATCTATTTGGTTTTGTATATGTGCTAAAAATGCAGTTTGCCTCAGTGATCAGAGTCATTCAGTGAGCCAAACCAGATGCTTCCTGGGAATAGCTTTAAAAGAGGGAGCAAAACTGCAGCTTTTAAAACCCCAATTCCAGAAGGTACTTGTATTGTCTTTTGTTGCTGGATGCTGCAACCTCATCAGTGGATGGTTTTGGAGTTGTAGCTGCCCTCCTTGTTGTTTGGGCATTGATGCAAAGGAACAGCTTGGCAGTCCAGTGTGAATACCAATAGAAGGTACTTTTAGAGAACTGACTGTAGTTTTAGGGACCTGTGGTTGGTTCCATGATAGTGTCAGTGCTCTGTTTTAGGCTCAGTCCTTCCTTATCTACAGCACAAACTTTTATGTCTGTCCTGGGCAAGTGGAAGCTTCCAGTTGGTAGAGCTTTAATTTGTGGAGAGGGAGCAAGTATGAGTCAACTAAGTTGACTTCTTCACATAGGAGTAGTGGTAATCCTGTTTGTTTTGGTGAATAATTGCTTATCTCCTACCTTCCCTGCCTTTTCATGGTACAGAGAGCTGGGCTGTGGACTTGCAGAGGTTCTAACTTACAGAAAAACCAGTACACAGACAGCATTGACCATTCTCAAGCACATTCGTTTTATCATGTTAATTGGAATATAAACTAACACAGACATAATTAATAAATGTGCCTTTTCTTAGATGAGCAACAATTCTTAATTCCTTAATAAGAAAGTGATTTGCTGCAATGAAAGATGATGAGTGCAGTGGGTCTGAGTCTGAAGTTGGCTTTTTATTTGGTGAACAGAAGTGCTGCTGTCCTGTAGGAATGTCCTCTCATTGCTCAGCTAACTCACTGCCTTCTGCATAGAGACTGGGAAATCAGTTTTCATTGAAATCTGTTTGGTTTATGAAAATATTATCCTGAGATACCAACAGTGCTGCTGTTTGTGATAGGTGGGGAGACTTTGGGGAGAAAAATACAGAAGCTGTAGAGCTAATAAATTTTATGTTTGTAGCAGGTAGCTTAACCAAAGGCAGTTTCCCCTATTTTGTTTCCTTTTTTGGTAGCAAGTCTGGAGCCCCTTGCAATACAAATGCCCATATCATCCTTAGAAACAATTCCTGGCCAGATGGCTCAATCTCAGAAAATGAATTATCCTGATTTCTTTCTCTTGCTGCAAAAAGACCTGAAAACCTTTTGCAGTAAAACACCTTGAAGATGAAAGGTCTTTGTGAAGATACATTATGATCTATTTATTTTCAGAATTCATACATGGCAAATCCAAGTTAATATATACGGGTTTCTACCAGAAATGACAGTTTACAGAACTATTACATAAATTAACATGGAGAACATGTTTCTGTCTAGCCATGAGGAAAATGAAATACAAGGATATTCTTTGCATGTAACATTCGAGGGTCCTGCTGGACTTCTCTTAGTTTTTATGTGTTTATGTCCATTCAGCAGATGAAACAGAGGCAGACCAACAGGACCTTCCAGAGAGGAAAGCTGAAATTGCAAGGTGTTGGATTAAGTATTGCCTGAATCTTCTGCAAAGCGCTCGAAAATTGCTTGAGGTAACAGAAAATCTGTTCTGTGCCCGTCATAGTCTAACAGCAAACTAAGTCTGCTTTGGTGTTTGCAAGAGCAATCAATTTGCAGTGGGTAACAAGGAGTTAGAAATTGCCCAGTGAACAAAACAACAAGTGCTTGCAGTGTAGCAAGTGTTTAATGGCATGCTTTGACTTAAATGCAGCACTTGAGAGTAAGTACAGATAGGGGATCAACTCTGTAGAGTGATCAGTGCATTGCTTTTACAGCAACTGCTCAAATTTTCCTCCTCTCTGTTGCATTTTCTTGCAGCTTGATTTGACAGATTCCTTCTTATTTAACTGCTAGTAAGAACATTGTATTAATATGCAGCAGTTTCCTGTGCTGATGTTCTCATTCATTCAAGCATTTGATTAATTCAGATTCGATTCAGTTCACTTAATTCATTTAAGTATCTCTTCAGATGTTTAAACCAGCATTTGCTTAAATTCTTTGTGAAGCAGAGCCTTTGGGCTTAACATTTATTCCTTTGGCTATTTTGTCACACAGGGTAGGGAGACTGAACCACCTTGATTCTTTTGTCAATATAAGGCCTCGTATATCAATGATTTCTCTTTTGTCTTGTTGCTCACTAGTTTATACTTCAAAAGTTAGAAGCCAGATTTGTTTTTAATTAGCTTGCTTTCTCATTTCAGGATAACATAGGAGAGCTGGATCCAGACAGGCAATTGGAACTTAAAGCCCAAAGGAAAAAAGAAGAGGATGAAAAAGAGAAGGGCAGGAAAAAAGCTGTCCTTTTTGGGACAAGTGATATATGTGACTCTGTCTTAGCCATGGAGGAGAAAGTGAGCAGCGTATATCCTTTAGATTTTCAAGAAGCCAGAGAAATCTTCCTGGTTGGTCAGAACTATGTCCAGGAAGCAAAAGAGTTCTTTCAGGTTGATGGTTATGTTACTGACCATATTGAAATTGTTCAGGATCACAGTGCTTTGTTTAAGGTGCTTGCTTTCTTTGAAGAAGACTATGAGAGGCGCTGCAAAATGCACAAGCGTAGGATAGACATGCTGGAGCCAATCTATACAGACCTGAACCCCCAGTACTACCTGCTGATCCGTAGGCAGCTGCAGTGTGAGCTGGCTGACACCTATTATGAGATGATGGATTTAAAGGTAGCCATTGGGAACAGGTTAGAGAAGCTAGACTCGCACACAGTTAAAAAAATTAATTCTCTGGCTCAGTTCGCAATCAAATATTACGAACTCTTCTTGGATTCTTTGAGGAACCCTGATAAGGTGTTTCCTGAAAAACTCGAGGAAGATGTTCTTCGCCCTGCAATGGTGGCTAAATTTCATATTGCACGACTATATGGTAAGCTTATTACTTCAGATAGCAAAAAGCAACTGGAAAATATGCAGACATCATTGGAATATTACACATTTTTGGTAGACTATTGTGAGAAGTATCCAGATGCTGTCCCTGCCATTGAAACTGAACTAGAACTCAGTAAGGAGATGGTGAATCTTCTTCCAGCAAGCATGGAGAGGCTAAGAGCAAAGCTGACTTCACTTGTATAAATACTTCAGAAGGCACTATCAGAACAGTTACCTGTCCAAGCCAGTGCTGTGGCACAAATTGTGTACTGATTCATAGAAGTGAGGTGTCTGCAGGGACATCCACCTAGAGCCTGCACTAGTGTAACCTTGTGAAAAACTCAGAGCTCTCCTGGTCCGTAGCTCACCCACACTAATGGTATAAACTCTAAATGTAAAGTATAAGTCCAGCTAATGCTTTGTACTGTGTGTCCTATATGTAAATACAAACCTTTTCTCCCTCACAGCTTTTTCTTTGGTGTATGATTCAGTTTTTCAGTGTCGTGCTGTATGAAAATAGTTTATTTTAAGAGAATCTTCTTCTCTGAGAAATTTTTTCTAATAAACCTAAGGCACGTTCTTCCAACTAGAATGCATTTTATCTCTTCTAACGTTTGTCCCCAGAAAACTTTATCAATGTGAAGGGAACTTGTTTTCAGTATTTATTTTGTATGTTGCTTGTTGTTCTTTTCCCTGTTAACCAAAACCTAGTTGATAGAGGCTCAATAAATGGACTAGCTTGGCTAAGTGTTTCTTCAGAGTCCTTGGAATTCTGCTTCCTGTGTCTTACTAAGATACAACATGTTTTAACTTTGGCCAAAATAAACAGTTGTGAAAGTGATTCCATGAGAGTGTCTTTGGTAAAAACACATGAGCAGTTGTAGTGCCAGAAGCCAGAGCAAGAAAGCAGCAGGCTTTTTGTGGTGGGAGGAGATACCCTGCTCTTAATACACTGTAGAGTGTTCACAGGTTACAGGTCCCGTGCTCCAGACATTTGCCTAATATAGCTTGATGCCATGGAGGAGGAGCTGCAACTGAGACCTCTCTGGAGTTGTTTTAGATGAAACACTGGCACAGCACATGGTCCAGCTGCATGGTAAGAGATGATGGCCATGGGGCAAGTGAAGGGACAATGTGACTTTGTGCAGCGGTGACAGGGTGGGAAGGTGTTCACAATGCCAGAGGGCATTGAAGGAGAATACTCAAAACAACTGGATTCTTCTGGAAATTGAGGGGGAGGAAACATCATGTTTGCTTAAAGGATGTGAGGGGAAAGCATGTACATCTGAAATGTGTGTTAAAAATCTCTTCTGCAGAGGATTCTGCGAGCTAGACTGCTAACCACAAACAAATAGGCCAACAAATGCGTGCTGGAAATGAGCAACAGCAAAACTCAAAACTAGACCAGCTCCTTGTGTGCCTGTAGCATCAGGGAGAGAGTGAGTGCACGTGCCTGCGTGTGTTCTGTTTTACTAAATAATTGTCTAGTCAGCCTCTAGGAGTTTCCTTTCTGCAGTCAGATCTTTGATTCAGATGTTCCTGTGGCCTGAAAGTAAGACAGCCCTAGTTTCTCAGTGAAGCATTTCTCAGCAGGCTGTCCTGCACGTTGTTTTTGTCAGATTTCAGTTGAAGCTAGTGTGCGCTCTCACCACAAACTAAAAGGCTAAAATGTTTTCTACTAGCTTTTAGTTTCATATTCAAGTGGAAGGCAGCAATACCTGTTTGGAGTAGTTGTTTGGTGTTTTTTCCTTCTATACTTTTGCCTTTTGAACAAATTTTGTAGAGCATGGATTGCCTGCATCATCATTATTTTCTTGTAATTTGGAGGATAGTTTGTGGGCTGTCCTAGCATAATTTTTTTTTCCCCTTTCAAATACTGGTCTGAACTAAGTGTGAAAAGTTACCAGAAGATAACTGCAAAGCTGAATGAAGTGCAGGGTGATCTATCCTTTTTAACCATCAGATGTAGCCCTTTTAATCATTTGATGTATCCATTTTAATTATCATTAGGTGTGCAGAGAAACACCTTGAATCCATGGAAGCCACAGTGTGAGCTCAGCAGACAGGTAGGACTAGGTCCATAGTTAAGAAGGCCTGATGTTAAAAGGATCAGAGCTTTTTCAGTCAATCATTGTGATTGGCACTGTGGCTTGGAGAACTCTCTCCTCTGAAGATACTCAGAACGCTTTGGCTTTCCAGCTTTTTTTAAAATATACTTCATATCAAAGCATATGGAGTTAGAGAAACCAATTATGCCAGTTCATCTCCTAGACTAAATGTTCAAGGCTTCTGCCAGCTAATTATATTTTATTACTGGAGACTGCATCCTGCCAGATGCTCAGCACAAAGTACTATGCTGTGCTTCTTTTAAGGCATGTCTTTTTAAAGAAACCCTTTGAATAATTCCTGTTTGTTCAATGATTTGAGAGAATGAACTTATGTAAGATTGTGTATTTAGTTTAAAAAAAAAAAAAGGAGGTGGGGAGCTTGTTGGATTAGGCAGCAAAAGCTCCCTTCAGGAATGTTGAGTTTTAACTGTAAAGTATGTGTGAGGTCAGGCATTTATTTCAAAGATTAATTGAAGATTAGGTTCCTGTGAACTCTGTTTCACCTGCATTTCTATTCCTTTCTGTATAGCAAAAAAGTCTCACAACTGAAACCTCCTTTTTATTGTTCCACTAGTTCTTTCTCCTTAGCTAGCATAAAGCAGCAAGATTTACAAGAAGTCTAAGTTTGTGCAGAATTCCTGTCAAGTGTGAGATCAGAGCTATAACCTCAGTGTACTTCTTCAAACAGCATGCAACACTCATGATTTGGTTTGACTAAAACCAGTTTTGGTTTAATTGAAGCTCTTAATTCTTATGCTGGCTGGAGATACGGTAGGTGTTATGAAATGGAGTGATGGGGATGGTTGTGCTGTCCTTCAGTATTTTGTGAGAGAAAGAAACTGTCTCCCTACAAGGCTGTCTGAGCAGACTCTTTCCTTTTTTTTCTCGAGGGGCCTGGACTGGAGGAGAGCAGCAGGAGGTGATGCTGTGACCTCTGCTGCTCTTAAGACATCTGAAGCACCGGGGCATGGGCAGAAGCGAGCCCTCACTTCCCCTTAGCAGCAGGAAAGCAGGTCCCCTGTGTTGCAAGGGGTGTGGCAAAAGCTGCCAGGGCTGTTTCGCTTCATCTGTGCTGCTGAGAGCTCCTAGGTGGGGAGTTTTGGCCCTGCCCAGCACAGGCTCGGTGTGGATGGTTTCCTTCTCTGTGTGCACACGGAGATGTGTCAGTGTAATGGTGCAGTGCTCGTGCTGGCTGTGATTACTGCTGTGCTTCCACATCCAGGAATACTGTGGGAGCCTGATTAGCCCTCTCACTCAGCACTGAGAGGGCAAAGATGACCTTTACTTGTGAGTTTCTATAAAAAGACTGAGATAGTTGGTGTTACCTGGATGTTTTCTGTGGAACTTTTCATTCTAAGATGCCCAGATGCAGTCCTGCAAAGAAGGATGTAGCTAGTCTGGCAGCAAACCCTCATGTAGTCCTGAAATTAGAGAACTAAAAACTGTTACGATAAAGCCAAGTGTGTAAAGTTGTGGTGAGAAGTGTTTGTCAACTTTCTTTCCTCTTGTATTGCAACATCTGTGGCTATTTTAGAGCTTGCTACAAATGATTAATTTTTGGTTTGAAAAGTGCTTTTACGTACTTCCCAGGAACTCTGTCCAAAGTGCCTCCTAGTGCTTTTTCATTTTGCAGTTTGGTGGTTTCTATCTCTTCTTTGTCACAGGTAGGTGCAAAACCAGCAGTTTCCTGATGAGGACCATCTGCCTGGCTGCCTTTCTCCCAAAACCTTTGGCTGTGCCTTTGCAGCTGAAGAGGCAGGCAGACTGTTGGGATATGAAACACAGCACCTTTGGAAAATGTGTTGTTTCCATTCAGAACAGAAAATGTCTGTGATGCTGTTTGTTTAGGGAGAAGTGACTGAAAAAGTGGTGCCTTAACATCAAAGGTTTTAATAATTTGGGTGTTTACAGCAATGTTTTAAATAGCTAGTGCTTGAGTTTTTGGCATCTGGTGTGCACAAAATACAGCAAAGTCTTTTTTACATGCTCATTGTTGCTGTGGAAGAGATTTACTAGTTTGCATTGGACTGGCATACAAGGATTTTTCTGAGTTTTTTGATGCAATTTTCTGCAGAAGCAAAAAGGAAATAGATGAGTGATCAGTGAAAGACTGGGATAGGCATATGATGAGTGAGCTGGTGTTAGTCTGAATTCTGTAAAAGGAGTACAAAGTGATGTGTCAGAGTTACTCTGAGATCAGTGGGTGAAATGCATGCGTAAACAAAAAAGGGAATGAACAAAATTATTTTCTGCATACTTAAGGATCTTGGAGTGGAGCAAGAGCAAGAAGTTCCCAGGCAGGGTCTCAAACCACTGTCTGGATTGCCCGTGAGTTCAGCTAACACCAGAGAAGTTTCACGGCAGCCCATGAGAGAATGCAGTCAGGTGGGCCCAGGAGCCTCCTCCCACCAGAATGCCAGGACTTTTTAAATAATAGAGGTGGTAATGCCCCAGGAGTGATTTCTAGTGCAGACAAGGAGACATAAATTGAGATACTGCATCTGATTGCCAGCACAAGCTCTGCAGGCAAGGAGGGGACAAAAAACCCAACATAATCCCCTGCTAGCAAAGTTTATTTTGAAATCAAATACTGGCCAATGGCTTGTGCATGACACCTGGTAAGTATCAGACACTGCTGTCCATCCTGCCTGCCCACATCTGGAACTTCTGGCAAACAGGTGTCAAATACTTTTTAATGCCTCCATGAGCTTTGCCTTAATGATTTCTTATGGTACTGAGCTGCCAAATTACATGGGGCTCATAGAAAGACATATTTTGTTTCTCTTTGCAAAGGCACAAGGCATTGCAAGTGCAAGGGTCTTGAGACTCACCTCCCTGGGCAGCCTGTCCTGGCCTCCCTGCTGCTCCCTTTGCTGGAAATGTTGGATGAGGTGAATCTTACCCCAGGCTTCAACTTTCCCTGCTGACTGACCCCTGAGTCCTGGAAGTAAGAAAAGACAAAAAATCTGTTTTCCTAGTTAATGCAAGTTATGTTTTTCAAAAGGGATGTGCTCATCTTGAAAGGGAGCAGAGCAGCTTTGTCAGCACTGCAGTTTCTGAGCCTGAGGAAGAGTGGTTTGGAGCCTGTTGCTTCGTGCTGCAGCAGCATCCATGCATACAGCACGGAGCAGATCCTTCAAAAAGAGCTTGGAGGCCTGGGGAGTGCCAGTCCTGCTAGGGAGAGACTCCTGTGGCAGGTCTGATTTTCCTGCTTTTCCTCATTTTTCTCTTCTGTCACATTTTGAAACAAAAGGATGCTTCTACTAAATCAATGTGCTTAGAACTAGCTAAGAAATGCCCAGCTCCTTTGGTTGATAGGGAAAAATAAAAAGAAAATCCTGTTCTCTTTTAATTCTCCTCTTTCCCCAACAATTGCAAGATCACAAAACTACAACTCCAGGCTGGTTAAGTGGAGCCCAAATATCAGCTCTGCTCCACTTTACACACAGGATGGGAGAAGCAGGCCTGGTTCATGGGGAGACCACCACAGGAGAATCACTGCTTCCTGTTCCTCCTCATTTTCCCGAATTTACTGATATCCTTTCTCCCCACACATGGGGTGAAGTTTGTCTGTGTCCCCAGTGGTGCTGGTACATAGAAATAAGTTTGCACCTGTGCAGGCAGTGGAGGCAAGGTGAGCTGCTTAGGGTGGATCTATGGGCAAGAACCAAGGGCTGACAAAAAGTATGTAAAAACTCCTGAGTAGCTCATTCATGTGAGGTTGTCCTGTGCTGGAGAAACCATCTGATGGAAAACAGCTGTATCTAACTCCTGGGTAGCTGAGCTTGAACCAGTAATATATGCAGCAACACCAACTGGCTCACAGTGAAATTCCCTGAGAAGCAGTGGAGGAACAGGGCACCAGGCTCTGCTTTGAAAACATCTTTGTCCCACCATCCTTCTCTCCCTTGTTAATTCCTTCTGGGTTTAGGGGCATTTTCCCAACAAGTCCTGCATGACCCCTTGCTCCACTGTGCAGGTCCTGCTTGCACTGCAGGGCTGGTGCTGCTCTGCATGGAGTTTTAAAGGACAGACAGCTGCTGAAAATGCCTCCCTAATCAGTAACCAGAGACTGGCTGCTGCGTCATGTCTTAACAAGCTGTTGCTTTTAAACCCTAGTCCTGAAATTGCCAGCCAAAACCTCCTCCTGCACCGTGCTTCAGCAGGTGGAAGCAGAAAGCATCAGCACTCCCAGCAGCAAGGAAAGCTGCTTTTTCCACCTGAGGGACAGGCCTGTTGCTTGGTTAAGGTTTCTGGGAGAGAGGGGAGATTGCTGATGGGGACAGGTCGTTGGCAGCTTCCTGTCTGTCAGCATCTGTGCCTGATCTCAATGCAGCTGTGGCTTTCCAGCAAAGATCTCCCCCTGCACTTGCTGACTTTCACCATGGGAAGAAAGGAGGGGCTGTTTTTCTGTGAGATCTAGATGGCAGTGAGTGCCTGATTTCTGTGATAAAAGTGGGTGCTTCCTTACAAGATCCAAATCTTATCTGTATGGAGCAGGCCCTGATACTGCCCTCAGAGGAGGGAGGTGGTGGCATGAGAGGCCAAGGGATCCCTTGTGCTGCGTGGGCCATGATGCTCTGGGTGCAGGGGTGAACACGGGTCAGGTGCTGAGCTCAGATGTGACCCAGGGTTAAGAATTAATTTTTACTCAGGGCTGGATTTAGAAATCCCCCCAGCTGGACCCAAACCTATCTCTCTGGGTTGCCAGGTCTTTGCTATTTTGAAGCAGGAGAGATTTTTGCTTTCAGTTCCCACAGGTTGGTTGGTTGAACATGAGCTGGTGGCAAAAGGCGTCCTTAAATTTAGCTGGACTGCCTGCCTGGAGGGGAGCTCACTTCTGAGGGGCACAAAAGGTGATTTTGGGCATTTAGCAGGGCAGCTCGTGGGTAGTCCCTGAGATGGACCAATGTGCTCAGGACCTGCTGGATGTCCAGGTCTCATGCATCTCATCCCACTTCAGCAGTGAGTGTCAGGGAAGAAAACTGTTCTGCCTTCCCTAAAGGCAAGATGGGCAAAACAAATGCTCCTTGTCTTGAACCCAGCTGCCATTCAGACATTCTCCCCTGAGCTCTGTCTGTCCCCTATTTTTTTTTTCTGTTGCCATTATTCTCTCTTCACTCTTGTTTCCAGCTCTCCTTGTACCAGATGTAGCTTTTTCTGTACCAGCTGCTCCCCAGAGCAGTGACCTGTACAAAATATGTACTTTACTTTCCCAACAGAGCAAATAAAGAGCTGAGCATCACAGGCAGGGCCCAGCGCTTCAGGACCCCTCCAGCTGGCTGCTGGCTTTGCTGCTCCATGGAGATGAGTGTTTGAGGGCTGCAGGGGTCAGCTTGGATTCCCATGGAAGCCAGGCCTAAGCTCCTATCAACTAAGGCAGGGGAAAAACTGACCCTGAGAGCAGAGCAACCCCATAGCAGTTAGGGTTTATCTGATTGTTGAGCAGCTGTCAATGGGAAACTTCTTTATCAGGACCCTGCCCGTACAGATAGTGAGCCTCACTGATAAGCACCGAGACTTTGGGTGCCCCTGCACCCATGGGAGTCCCTCTGTCCAGCTGGCTGCCTGTCAGGAACACAGGCTGCAAAGTAAACCTGTGCTGCCTGCTGAGGAAAAGCAGCAGAGGGAGTGGCCTGACACTGCTGCGCCAGACCACTCCTCTGGACCAACCTGCTCCATCAGCATTCACCTGGGCTGGAGCAGAGAAGGGGTTGATGTGCAAAGAACTGGCTGCAACACCCCTGTGCTGCCCCTCTGGGTTTCTGCTGGGTTTTTCTTTAGCTCTATATTCTGCTCTGGTCAGCAGGGTAGATGTCCTCGTGCCAGGCACTCCTGCAGTGTGGTCCACATTTAGTGATGTTACTAAATTAGTGATTACTCCTGAGGCCAGCTGGGAGATACAACACTTTAGATTTTGAGGTGTTTATTGTAGTTCAAGACTACTCCCAGATTTTTCAGGCATGTAATGGAAAGTTCTGGGTGTCTGCTCAGGGGTCTGGGTGCACAGTGTCAAGGCAGCCTTCTCCCTCCAGCTGCTCCCCACTCCCCAAATTAACGCCTTAAAAAAAATGCAAAGCAAGAGCTTTACAGGTCAAGAAATCTCCTTTGCATCTGATTTGAAAGTAATGGCAGCACTTCAGTGCAGGAGTTGCAAGCAAGGCTCCAGGAGCAAACTGTGCTTTCAAATGCCTGCTCCTCATTTATTTGTCTCTTTTTGTAGGCCCGTTCTGTTGAAATATTTAATCTTTCAGTTTACATACACAGGATCTATGCAGGAAGAACACTATCCTGTGAATTTTCCTCACAGTTTATGGAAGGCAGATTTGAGGTAGCTGACCTTGGTATGATGACAGCGCTCTCCTCTGCAGATTTCAAATATATTTAACTTAAAATCTTGTTTCTCTTAAACTCTGATAGTCATGCCATGGTATGTTTCAAGGTTAGTGTTCCAATGCAGTTTGGCTCATGTGCTGTTCTCTGTTAAAACAAAAGAAAGTTTGTAACTTTCAGCAGTTTGTGGCCTCTAGTCCAAGATGAGATTTTTTAAAATCAGAGCTGATTATTTTCACTGTATGTCTTGAGTGGTCTTCAGAGAGTGCTCCTTGGGCATGCCACAACACTCCCTAAAGGGCATGCTTTACTTTTAACACCTGCACATCCCCATCCCAGACTGTTTCAGATCCAGGTCTCCAATCACTTCCATGTTTGCAGGAAGGTAGAAAACTTTTTACTTGCCAAGTACAGTGGGGTGTGGGCACTGGTAAAACACAGCAGGGCAGGAGATGGGTGCAGGCTGACTTTCCCTGCAGCCTTCAGGGCCCTGTTACACAGATGTATGTGAGATAGGGGTGAAACATTAGCTTTGGACTTCCCATAGCGACCAATTGTAAAGAAATCTCATTTCCTGGGGTGTGCTGCAGACACAGAAAAAAATAACAAAACTGTGTGGCAAAACTGCCAGTGCTACAAGTTCTCCCATCAGCTGATGGTACAAGACAGATAACTCAGCTCTGTGAGATCCTCTGCCAGATACAGGGAATTTGCAGCTCCCCTGGCTCCTGCAGAATCCCCAGTGGGCATTGCTCTGCCTGCACCCCATTTCCAGTGCCATGGTGGAAAATGCCCTGGGCTGGTGGGAAGGGCAAAAACAGCCAGTGGAGTTTTGCTTTCTCCCACAGGGGTTGTTTTTTGCACAGTGGAGGGGTGTGGAAAGGGTCAGTGTGTACCTGTGATCAGTGGAAAGTGAGAGGTGCTATTGCTATTGCAGGTTTCCGAAGCCTTCAGCAAGTGGAGGCTGATCATCTCCCTCACGTGTTTGCCCAGCTTCCTATCGATGCTGAGCACTGCCTCAAACAAAAGAAAAGAAAAAAAGAGTTGGTGCTAAAAATACAGAGTGGAAATGAAGGTGGTAAGAATAACCACTTCACACCTGCTTGGTTTGAGACTCCTGTTTTTCCCGTGCCAGAGAAAAAACCCCGTATGCAGAGGCTCACAGAGCTGAACATGCAACTC
Source organism: Tychaedon coryphoeus (assembly GCA_013398595.1). Classification (NCBI taxonomy): domain Eukaryota; kingdom Metazoa; phylum Chordata; class Aves; order Passeriformes; family Muscicapidae; genus Tychaedon; species Tychaedon coryphoeus. Next base: position 558,290 of record WBND01000628.1, on the reverse strand, counting down.
GATCCCTCAGTGGTAAATCCCAGCCTGGAGAGGGGAGGGAGCTGCTGGAGTCTCTTCTGCTGCTTCATGGGGTTTTGGTGAAACACCGTGCCCTGGGGAAAGTCACTGCTCAGCCCAGATCCTCACTGGGGGCCTCTGTGGACTTTCCACCACATAAAAATAGATTTACCACAGACAACTTGCACTCTATCAGCCCCAGGACCAGACCAAGGTGCTGCACACATCAGTGCCCCAGTTAATCCAGCAGCACCCCATACAACTGAGAAAAACCTCCTCCACTGCTTTGATAACCTCGTTGTTTGTCATTTCTTCTTAAGTGAACTCGCCCTGGTTTAATCACAGCCAAAGGTATGAGCCAGCTGAAAGGCAGCTTCTATTTATCTGTCTATATAAGAGCTTTCATGGCTTTTCAGATGTGTGCCTTGTGGAGCCACACGTGATTCAAACCCTTTGCCACATTCCCTGGGGCATTTGCACCACACAATGATGATCTGGCCAAGAAAATTGCCTATGCCCTTCCAGAAAGGAGTTGATATGTTTCTACCAGAATATATTATCTAACTTAATACACTTTTTTTCACTTCTACTGCCAATATCTATGATTCTGCTTTCAGAAAAAGAAAAAAAACCAAACCAAAACAACAAAAAACTACCCAAGCCTGGCATGAGATTCCAGAGATAATTTACTTCCGTGGAAAAAGATGATTCCCCAGTCAGTGAAACATGTTGTGACTGTGAGTAGCTGGCTTCTAACCCATCTGGTGGGCTGGTGTGGGCTCGAGGCAGGGAAAAGCAGCGCCAGTGCCAATGCAAAAATGCAGTTGACCGAAAATCAGGGAACATTAAGCACTGCTTTTTCACCCTGGAGGGCTCTCAGCATCGGGCAGAGGCTGGGTGGGATGCGTGCCTTGACCACAAGCTGCCTGCAGCACCACCTTCAGTCCAGCTGGTGGGTCCTGGTTTTGCTTTCCTCCTCGGGCAAAACAGGAGATAAAGGCAGAGGAACTTTTAGTTTGGATTGATGAAGGCAGGAAGGCCACGGTGCTGGGCTTTTCTGTTCATGTCTCACTCCCGTCAATCAGGAAGTGATGACGCAAGTTATGGGCTGGGTTTGAGGTTTTGGAAACTTTTTCTAAAAGTCGAGCTCCTCGCCCCGTCTTATTTCTGAGGAGTGAAGCTGTGGTGAAGGCCGGCTGCGAGCAGAGGGATGCCAGCCAAAATGCAGCTCCTTATCAGATGTAACGGGAGGATTTTCCTGGCTATTTGTTTAATCCTCTTTGTGGGATACACAGCACAAGGTAAAACGGGGTGGTTGTTCTCTCAATAATCCTCTTTCTGGGCTAGGCAGTGAAGGCCAAGTAAGCAGCCTCTGAATTTTACAAACTAGCTTCTTTTGCGGGTACTGAGATCTCCTCAGAAAGTCTGTTTTGCTAATGTTTCCTTTTCTGGAGCGGGAATGGCAAGAAAATGTGCTTTTTGCAACTGGAGCATTTTAATTTTTGAGAAAAGACTTCATAAAATATGTTGTTGCGTGTATGTATGTTTTCAGTCTTCATATCTCAATATGTATTTTTCTAAATGTCCCTTTCACAGTGGTCTGGTTACTGCTGTTACTCAGTTATGGGGTTACAGGCATTGTATGTAACAGTTCCCATGTCATAACTCCTACGGGCTGCTTTCTGGGGGGAGAAGGAAAGGAAACTAGTTGTGAGTATGAGGAAACTAAACGGTTTATTCTGTAAAATATTGCACCATACGCCGCTAACATGACAAAAGGGAAATATTGATTCATGATGCCGTGCCCTGTAGATTTGTTTCTTGTGAGAGAAAAACTGCTCTTCAAGCCTGCAGAGTGTAATTTGTCCCCAAACCAATGCTGTGATAATGATAGGCTCTCATCATGCATTACCACTCTGAGGCTGATCTTTGAGGGATGATGGCCTGCACGTTCTGTGTTGCGTATTTGCAAAATTTTCAGCTGCAGCTGTTTATCTTGTTGCCACTGTTATTATTAAAAACCTTCTTAATAACAGGCGAGGAGAAGAAAATAAGTATGAGAAAGGAATATACTGTAGAAGCAGCAGAAAATTACACCCATGAGATCTTTTCTCTTTTACAGAAGAGTGTAGGAGGTAGCTGAAAGTCATCTAGTACATTATGGAAATATATAGGGCAATAGAGAAGTGTAATTACAGAAAGATATTCCCAAGAAAGCGAGAGGAAAAAAAAATAGATAAAATGCCAACAGGTTGAGAATGCACCAGGAGGTTTCTGAACAAATTAATTACATGAGATGAAGAGGAAGGACGAAATGTCACCGCTCTGATCCTTATTTTGTCGTTTTGGCATTTTTTGAAGACCTGCATTATCAGTGACAGCCCCAATCAGACACCTGGGGAGCACCAGAACTGAAAACCTGGGTTTAAAAAACGTTGTTGTGTCTAGGAGACACCTGAACTGTCCTCTCCTCTACCAAGTGCTCCCAGAGCCTACATAAACCCCAAACCTGCTCCTGTGGCACACTTTGAGTTTCTCACCTCCCTACCAACACCCAGCCCATTGAACTTGAAGGGGCAGAGCTGGAGCCAACAGAGAAAGGACAGCACAGAAACCAGCTGTCTGCTGGGTGCCCTGTCCCCTGAGGTTTTCACATTATTTTCACATACCTCCACCTTCAAGGTGCCATACTGTGAGCTGGGGATGAGCCTTGCTGCGACGGCAGTGGTTTCCCATGGACTTGCTGGTGCTGTGTGTGAGGGGATTCCCTGGGATTTTTCATGGACTTCCTGCTGCTGTGTGTGAGACATGCCTGATGTCTCTGATTACCATCACTTAGTATGTCAGCAGCCATTTTATAACAAGTCCTCAGGGTAACTCTACTTTTCCGGAGGTTGAGCAATCAGGGCCACACCGAATTACTTCGATCCGCTCCTTTAAGCCTTATTAGGTGCTCATGAAGTTCACAGGACCTGGTGGACAATGTCCTGGTCCTCGTGGGCAATGTGTGGCTGGTTCCACCAGGTGCTCCCATGCAGAGGGCGAGGTACAAGAGGGTGAGGTGCCGGCCCGACGCCTGGTCCGCGAACTGCATCGAGGAGAAGGGGCCCTGGTTTTACATGCCCACCGGCGGGGCCAACAGGATCCTTCCTCCCATGGCAGACCCGTCCTTGTAAGTTCATTTGCCACTAATGCTAGCACCCCAAAACGTATTATTCCTGCCTTGGCAGTCCTGTCACAGCACAGCTCACCCACGGTAACGTGAGGCTTTGATGTGTTCGTCTAAGAGAGAAAACTGCCGCTCTGCATTTCAGGATGAAGAGATACCAGGAGCTGGGCGACATATTCCCTCTCTCGGATGAGGATTCCGGCTCTGGGTCCAACACCGTGGTGGAAGCAGAGCCAGCCTCTGGGTCGGGGCTTGGTGACAATGACAGCTTCTCCGAGGCGAAGCTGCCTGTCTTCCTGGAGAGCCTGCGAGGCTCCGAGCTGAAGGAAAAGCTGTCGGAGGAGGATCTGCTCCTCTAGGGCTGGAGACGCCGTCCTCATGCGCCGCTCACCCGCCTCTTCCCCAGAGCCTGACCCGACAGCCATGAAGCGGTTCTAAACCAGCATCAATAAAATCTTTGCCTTAAGATCTTTATTGTTTTCACTTACTAAAATCGTTGTTGTTCGGTCTGAACTGCCTCTTTATGTGTGTGCGTGCAGCAGCCATCCCAATGAGGGGAACAACAGTGATGGGTGCGCAGCCAGGTCTGTGGGAAAGCCATGGTGCTCTGAGGGGATAAATTCCAACCCTTTATGCGCTGGGAGCCGCCTGCACTTTTCCAGCAGTCAGCCAATCGCGTACACGGAAAAAAGAGCGCGAAACCCTGCCAAATGCCCAGGTTTATTACCGCGCTTATTTCCGGAGAGGACCCCCACAGCGCTGCCGCCTCCCGGCCGCCAGGCGGCGCCCTCCCGCGGCGGGCAGGGAGGGGGCGGTCACGTGCGGCGGGGGCGTGGTCCCGGCGCGGGGTGGGCGTGGCCTGGGGGCCCGTACGGTCACATGACCTGGGGCGCGCGGCCGGGGGCGGCTGGAGCTGGTGCGCGCGGGGCCGGTGTCGGGCCGCGGAGGGGGCGCGTACCATGGTGAGTGCGGGGCGGGGGGCGCCGGGCTGGTGGTGGCTATGAGGGCTGTGCAGGGGGCGCGGAGGGGCGCGTACCATGGCGAGTGCGGGGCGGGGGGGAGGGCAGCGCCGATCCGCCATCGCCTGAGGCGGCGGCGGCGGCGGCCTGGGCAGGGCGGTGCCTCCTCTCCCCCTCCTTCCTTCCAGACGCAAGGATTGAGGGGGTTATTAATTTTATTTGCGGATTACAAGTGCCCGCATGACGTCGGTAGGGCGGGGTTTGGTGGTGGAGCTCGCGTTCCGTGTGCCCCGCACGGCCGGAGCCGGGGTTAGCGCTGGATCTTGCGGCGGTGCCGTGAGGGCTGCGATCCCTGAGGAGCGCACCCTCCAGGAAACGGCGGCCGCCTTGTGCCCGGGCGGGCTGGGCCAAGTGCTCGCTGTGCTCTGATGAAGAGGTTAAAAAAAAAAAAAAGAGTCATTCTGGATCGATGGCTTCGTGGTTCTGGGATGTTCGGGTTCCTGACTCTGTTGCTCGTGCAGGAGCTGCTGAGGGCTCCGTGTGAAGCTGCGGTTTCTGTACTCTCTGTCAGCCGCTGCCATTCCCACAAGTCCTTCAGTGCCGCTATCACACTTCAGGGCTGATCGCAGCTGGATTTTGGGCCTGATGTAGCAGAATCTCCAGCGTCTGTCTTGTGCACAAAACCAAGAGTGCAGCCTGGCATTCGGCCAGTTTCTGGAAACCCCAGTTCTCTGTCTGCATTCTCTTAAACTGTAACATAATAAGCCCTGTGATAGCTATCTAAAATACTTCTTGTTTTGCATAGTTTCCCCGCAGCAGTGTCTTCGATAGCAGCTGGAGGAGATGCCAGCTGTTGACTTCTTTATTTCTTGTGTTCTTCCAGCTAATCTGGAAGGAGTGCAGTTGAAATATTTACATGCAGTCTCCTGAGGAGTGATGTGTTACCAGTGTTTGGTCTGGTTGACCATTTAAATGGTTGGCTTGTAATTCAGAAGGTACTGTGAGAGCAGCCTGTGTAGTTGGCTTAAAGGTAATATGTTTCCTTGTTTAGCTAGAGGGGAGTATAAGAATAATCTGGAAAACAAGGGAAAAAATGTGGTCACGCTCAGAAGTATCTTGTGTTTAAAATAGTCTACAGTTTTGGAATTTTTGTTGAAACTTTCTTCGTTTTTTTTTCTTGCCCTTCCTCAGAAGCCAAGAATCAGTAATGGTTCTAATGTGCAAAAATATTTTTTCAGCAGTCCATACGAGTGGACTCTCTGCTTGGCAGGGACTTGGAAGACATTTCTATCGGATGGCCTTGTTGGTCATCTGCTGCTGTTTTCCCCTCAGAATGTGTAGTAGATAAACCAGGGTTTCAGTTAGGCTTATATACATCTTTGTGGATTGTAGTTGGGCTGATTGCTGAACACACACAAAGTCAGTTTATTCTTGTGTGAATCACTGTTCTAGAGCTCCAGCTTGCTCTGTGTCCTCTCTTTGTGTTCCTACTGCTAAGCAGTAACACTCAAATCAAATCTTCCCCTAGGCTCTTTGTTTTTTATGCTGCATTTTAAACTTCAGGACCCCAGAATGTCTTGGAAAGAGTTCTTATTCCTTTTCTTTTAATGTTAAATTGGTGAAGTGGCAATGATTTAACCCCACAGCAGCTCACTTATCTCCCCACCCTGGGGGAGTAAAAAAAGTAAAACTTGCAGGTTGAGATAAGTTAAATAATTGGAGCAAAGTAAAGTATAATAGTAATGATAAATAATAATAACAATAATAATAAAAAAGAAACTTAAATAATTAAGTCTAGAAGAACTTACATCTAGAAGAAGTTAACTCCAGCCAAAACCAGGACAGACTGTTTCATGTGTGTGAAATTCATCTGGTTGAAGCAGATCTTCTCATGGAGAACATGGTTTAATTTCTCAAAAAAACACAGAAATCACACTGAATTAGTGAAGTGTCGTCTGCTTTAGTACATCAAAGCAGATTAGTGCCTAAATCTTTGGAGGAAAATGTTGGCTTTTGTACTAATCTTGTCGAGTTTCCCATGGAGCCACTAAGATACTTTGTAGCTTCTTGCAAGAAGTGTTTGAGATCAAAGGATGATCTCTCAGGTTCTTGTGTTTCATGCTGGTCAAAAGTTCGAGCGTAGGGAATGCTGAGGAGGGGTGAGGACAAACACTGTGCCTGAAGCAGGGTTACAGGTAAACTTGTGACACCCACTCAGGTGGCAGCCTTGTGCAGCTGAGGTGGGCTGTGTGAAGAACTGCAGCCTCAACAACTCACAGCTGTGGTGTGTAGGCAGCAATCCCTATTCCCCTTCCCCAGCCAGAGGGATGCTTTGGGCTTTGTTTCTTTCCATTCTACTTTTCTCTAGTGTTTGTTTTTGTTTTTTTTTTTTTTAATTGGTAGTAATAGTAATTGTGCTGTGTGCTTTTTACAAACATAGTGTTTTGTAAGAGCTGTCACTGCTTGTTACTGACCTGATTTCAGTTATTTGCTAGATGAGCAGCTGTCCTTTGTCATCACTGTTTCTTGGGTCTCTGATACATAATGGCTTTGTAACTTAATGGAAGCACAAATGCTTTTTCCCCAGTGTTTAGTGTACAGCTGCAAGTAAACACCACATTTAAATTGGAGTGTCCACTGTGTAGTAATTTATCCAATTCTTGTTATTCCAGAGTTTTCTAGGAAACCTTTTCGTTCCTGTTTGTGAGATTGATGTTGTACTTAATGATGCTGAAACACGAAAACCAGCAGAAATCAAAACAGAAGATGGTAAAGTAGAAAAACATTTTCTCTTCTATGATGGAGAATCTGTTTCAGGAAAGGTAAGTTTTTATTTAAAAGTGGCTATTAATTATTGTTCTGATTCTGGCATGCAATTGCATATTTCAAGGTAAATGAAAACTGATATAAGAGCTGAATTTTCAGCTGGTGTTGTTATTCAAAGAGGAAACTGGTTTGCTATTTATGATTTTTTTATCCACAGTTCATTCAGGCAGCTGATGGAACTCAACATTTTTGAATAGTAACTGTTTATTTATTTCCGGTCATCTCATATTTATGAATAAGCTTTTTGTGCAATGATGTGCAATCCCACCATTGCTTCTGATGAGAGAACTGATTCCTTCCCCTTCCCTTTGAACTCTAAAATCCACAGTCCAGTACAGGTAACAGTAATTTTTGGCTGGTGCAGTCAAAAATTTGCATACCCTGAAGATAAGCCCTATGTTCCCTGCCCTGAAGTGGTTTCTGGATTGCAACAGAGGGAAGAGCAACATATGAAGTGCAGCTGACTGCTGAGTCAACGAGAGTTTTTCTTACTGGGAAAAAAGACAATGAAGTTGAGATTGCCAGAGGGATTTCTCTACATTCACTATTGCACCTAGGAACTCCTTGCCATCACTCTGTTTTACTGGAGCTGTTCTCACTCTCTGAGTATTTCTGTTATGATTCACTTTTCCCATCCTTTTTTTCACCACAAAGATGGATTGTTCCAGTGGTTTACTTCCTTCTCAGATAATTGACAGTGTACTGGATTTTGAAGCACAGGAATTTCTCTGGTCATCACTGCCTTATAAGAAAACATTCTATATGCTTAATATTCACATGTTTCAATACCAAGTAACCTTGTGGGATCCTTTCTTGTCTGTTTTTGAGAATCAGAGTCACAAATGAAAGTCTTCATAGTAGGTTTCATTATCTGTTATTCTTCATTGACTTGGCTTGAAAGGAATCAGTCTCATGGCAGTTTGTTTTTGAACTTCCAGATGTGACTGTCAGCAGATGGTTTGAAGCATCATCACTGGCTCTGCTTGAGCTCTGGCTTGGATACTTAATTTTGGGGCTTGAAAGTTTCAATTTTAGTTGTAAAAGTCAGTCTTGTGAGTGATTAGATTTTTGTTGAATGTTTTCATGGTGCCTTGGAAATGCTTAATTTCATGATCAGCTGTTTGATTTGGCTGCCTTCAAGCTCAGGCAAGGCTGTCAAGAAGAGATCTTGTTTTTCATAGGCATGTACTAACATGTTTTCCTTTTTACTGAGATCATGTTAGAGTGAAAATGTTGAAAAAATGTAACTTGTGTTTGGTTTGTTTGTTGTTTTTTTTTTTACCTTGGTAGGTGAACGTCTCCCTTAAGCATGGGAAGAGACTAGAGCACCAAGGAATTAGAATTGAATTTGTAGGACAAATTGGTGAGTTTAAGCTATAAAGGGGCTTTTTAGGTGCTTGTGGTTTATGGAACTTGGCACTTGTGGTTATCAGCAGTTCACATCAAACAATGCAACTTGTTCTGATCAGTGGATGATAAGGATGATTTTTTCAGAGGAAAGTTGTGTTTAGTTATTTGAAAGCAAGTGATGTAGTAAATTGTGCTGCTCAGAAAGTCATTGGGAGAAAGATATGTACATGTGAGGGAGAACCAGGTTGGTGAGTATTCAATCTGTCTCAGACTAGCTAAAAGTTCCATTAATAACCACTAGAGATTTAGGAAAACTGAACTTGTCATCTTCTCTGAAAAAGAAGAGGCATAGAAAAGAAATGGAGAGGCAGTCTATAGCAAAATACTTTAAAAAATTCTATGGCAATTGGTTTTATGAGACCTATTAGAAATGTAAATTTCTTGTAACTACCAAAGCCTCCTTAGAATTATGAGGAATCTTTATTACATCTAACTTCTTAGCAGTCCAGGTAATCTCTCTGCACCCTTAGGCTGATGCTAAAATTCCCTCCCTCTCAGAGAGCTCTTTGCATTATTGTCCCCCTTGGAAGGAATTACTCAAGTTGCAGCCTCCTACAATTGACTTTAAATGGAATTTCACAAATTCCCTATTTCCCATCAGTCAGTAGGCTCCAGTAGTCTGTGTCTGAAGTGTGGTGTAGCAGATGTGACTGAGACAGGTGCTTGCTGCTTTATGCTTTGAGGTTTTGATCAGTAAGGCTGTAAAATTAAACTTTGAGAATAAAGCAGCACTATGATAGGAGTGAGGCATATAGACAGAGAAAAAAAGAGCTCAGATATGTCAGCTTCATTTAGTCTGTTGTCTTCTAATAGCTGTACAGATTGTTTTTCATCTACTCTTGACTTACATATTTTATTCTCTAGATGAATTTAATTTGATGTAGTGTTTCTTGAAACTCATGCATTTCTGGGGCTTTCTGTTATGCTACATTTAGAAGTCCACAGAATTATGCAGAAATGGTTTAAATACTGCTTTTTGTACTTGTCCATGTTTTCTTGAATCCTTCCAAGTTTTAGTATAGAAATGCAGAAAGCATTGCAGTAGTGTGATCTCTCTGCATGAACTAATATGGAGTTGCAGACTAACTCCATATCAAAGATGTATTTTATACCAACTCTTCAGCTTTTCTGACTGACTGGCACTAAAAGTATTTGATACACAGCATTAGATAAACTATGTATTGGATAAATGCTTGTCCTAGCAAACTAAGCACATTTTTAGATAATTTGTGGTTATATTAGAAAATAGGAGTTACTAATTAGTGTCAGTTTCTACCATATCGGCAGTGATAAATTGTGGAGTTGGTCTTTTAAGTTCATTTAATCTTTTCTGAAAAACTTCAGGCTGTGTAACACCAACTACAAATGCTGCTGTTCAGTTTTGAATGGTAGAGAAGCTTATTTTTAGATACTGAAGTGTTTGGGTTTTGATTTTTAGAGTAATTTGTGGTGAGAATTGCATGACACGGATCCAGGAATGAATAACTGGCACTGTTTGGGGGACAGGAGATGCTGTGGCTGTGAAACTGCCTTTGTTTCCAAATGACTGACTTAGACCAGGGGCCATAATAATGAAATATAAAAAAATGTAGACTAAAAATGTAGACTAGTAGTAATAATAAATTATTTGCTAGATGTTGTTAATCTGCAGACCAGATTAGGATCACTGGCCTGTCCTAAATGAAGCAGTCCTGATGTTGCTTACGTTCTGTCCCTGCAGCAATAAATGCTGGAAGCCAAAACCAGGCAATGCTAATTACAGAGCATGCAAAGCAAGAAGTACTTATTAAAGCTAGCTGAACTGTCATTAAAAAACAATGCCATGCTAGTGGAGCTCTCAATGTGTTCTCTTCATTCCAGTTAGTTCTTTAGGGATGCTAACTGTAGGTTGCTAGAACTAAAGGTAATTAAAAAACCTGAATAAAACATTTGGTCAAATATGTGCATTTTAAGTTAATTGCTTTTGTTATACTCTCCCACCTGCTCCTGCCAAATTAGAGACAATTTTGTTTTCTAAAAATAAACACTGAAGCATATTTTCCTTTAACTTTCTAACTTTAGAACTCTTCAATGACAAAAGCAATACCCATGAATTTGTAAACTTAGTGAAAGAACTGGCCTTACCCGGAGAACTGACCCAAAGCAGAAACTATGACTTTGAATTCATGCAGGTTGAAAAGCCATATGAATCCTATATTGGTGCCAACGTCAGACTGAGGTTTGTAACTGTTAAACCTTTTTGTTTTCTCCTCTCCTCCCCTGCAGAGAATTAATTTAGCAATTATGCTGCCCCCTCTTCCTCCTTTTACTTATTACATAGAACATGTGAAAGCCAGCAGCTAGTGTGCCTTGGTTGGAGTTGGGGAGATTTTAACAGAATGTGATCTTTTCTACTTAATTTGGAATTGGTCAGTGCTGTTTGTATAAATAAAATTCCTTCAGTTCAATCAAGTGAAGACAGTCCATGTCTCTCCTTTAAAAAAAACAAACAAACATACCCACAACTGAAGATAACACTCCCACATGTGAGTGTTTTGTCTTGTGTTTTGGTGTCTTACTCTTTGCTACTTAGTCTTATGAGATTGTACACTGGTCTTTCCAAGAATATTTGTACTTCAGAACACGAGGGCTCATGCTTAGTAAAGCTGAATAATTCTGGCTAATAATTCTGGCTTTCTTCCTAGGTATTTTCTAAAAGTGACAATCGTGAGACGGCTGTCAGACTTGGTGAAGGAATATGATCTGATTGTTCACCAGCTCGCTACGTACCCAGATGTGAACAACTCCATCAAGATGGAAGTAGGCATTGAAGACTGTCTCCATATAGAGTTTGAATACAATAAGTCAAAGTAAGTGTCAGAGCAAAATGCATTCAGGTAAATAACTTGGCATAAAAACAATATATGGTGACCAACTTCACCTTCTGGAGACTTAAAATGTAAAGTACTAATTACACAAAGGCCTTTTTGAGATATAGTTTGCTGGTCTGTCTTCAGTACTAACAGGAAGGTTGCTAGCATTTTTGCATTTACACCTTTTCAGTATGACTAATGGCACTTTTCTTTACTGGTACTGATGACATGATGGAGATGTTGTAGTTGCTCTGGTCTGGCTGAGGTGCTTAGCTCCGTGGGGAAGTAAGCTCCAAGTAGTTTCCAGGCAGATAAGATAACTGCCTGTGTGACTCGTGTTAAAGAAGATACAAAACTTATGTTTATTCTCTAACAAAACCTCCCGTTTTGTTCTTTTAAAGGTATCACTTAAAGGATGTGATTGTTGGAAAAATTTATTTCCTCTTAGTGAGAATAAAAATTCAGCACATGGAGTTGCAGCTGATCAAAAAGGAGATTACTGGAATTGGTAAGAGGAACAAAGTCCGAATGAAATGGCAACTTGTGTTGTGCAGACCTGGAGGGTGAAGGCAGTAGTTGCAGCTCTGGCTAAACCAGTGCTGCACCAGCTTCTTTCTCACTGGTGTTTGACTACCAGTCTTCATTTTTTGCATTTTGTGCTTTGGCAATAATACTTTGTAGTCAACACTGTCAGTCTGTTTAGTTGTTCTGGGGTTGTGACTCTTCACAAACGTGAGCTGTTGTAAATGGGACTTGGGCATAAATACACAGTAGCCTAATCAGCCTTCATAGATAATGAGCAGGGGAAGGGGTGTAAAATGCATCCTGAAGACCCCCTTGCCTCTACAGGGATTAGCTGGTTGAGGGGATTTGGTAAACATTAGCACGAATCAGTCATGTTCTAGAAATATCATTTTCTGTCATCCTAAAAAATTGATACAACAGTATCAATTATATAGAAATATCAAGCGGCTTGGAAGCAGAAACATTCTCACAGTGAAAACTTGTTTCACCAGGACCCAGTACCACAACAGAGACTGAAACCATTGCAAAGTATGAAATAATGGATGGTGCACCAGTTAAAGGTAATTAACTGTGATTATTTTAATGGGTGAGCATTTAATGTTAAAATCCTACTTAAAAGATCTGGGGCAGAAGAAAGAACTTACAATTTTTTTAACTGGAGAAACCACACTTCTCCTTAGGTTGCTGATGCATTTTTTATTTGAAGAAGACATTTTTATGGACTCAGGGCATTTCCTTGGGATCCTAGTAACTTTTACCCTTATTTACCATTGGAAATTCTATGACTGATTCTTTCATCAAACCTGACTCCATGGTTTAGACCAGCTCTAGAGAGCTCAAAATACTGATCCTTCTGGATTTCCTGGCTCCCATGCTTGCACTGAGAAAGGGTTCTCACTTTTCATTTCATACTTGCTTCTGTGCTCAGTGTTATGTTTCTGATTTTTTTGGTGGGTGTTTTTTTGTCTTGTGCATGTTTGTTTTCTTTTTTTAAACCAAGGAACAGGCACAGAGTGCTTGGGAAACTTTTAAAATGCTTTTTTTAAAAAAATGCTTTTATTTGCATGTCTTCTGAAACTGTATTAATTATTCCAGTTGTGAGGAGCTAATTTAAACTTTCTGGTTTTTGCAGGTGAATCAATTCCTATAAGACTGTTCTTAGCAGGCTATGACCCAACTCCAACAATGAGGGATGTGAACAAAAAATTTTCAGTGAGGTACTTCTTAAATCTGGTGCTTGTGGATGAAGAAGACAGACGATACTTCAAACAGCAGGTATGATCTATAGCAGTCCTGTTGCAGAATTCTCTGAGCTGTTTTACAGGCTGCTTTGAACCTTCAGCAGCTGAGAAGCCACCTGTGCTTCATGTGTGGGCAAGGATTTCTGCTGGCAAGTGTGTTGACAGCCCTGTAAATGATGTTACCTTGCAGAAAAGGAGCCAAAGGGGATGCTGGATGCTATTCCAGCAAGGATAGGGTACTCAGTACCATAGAATTTGCTTTGGGAGTACCCAGCCAAAACACTGGGTGGGTAAAATGAGCTATTGGTGCATTTGTTTGCTTCCTTAAGATCCTGCAGAGAAATCTCCCCTCGTGCATTAGCCTGGGTTCAAAACTGCAGTGTCTTAATAAGGACTAAGATGTTTGACTGAAAATGTGAGAGAAGATGAAGTGATGCTGAGGAAAGGTGTAGCCAAAAGGGTCACTGCAAGAAGCTGTGTGGATTAGATTAGAATCTTCCTACTGCAAAGTAGACACAGTGTAATTAAACGTGGAAAATGAGAGGTAGCTGGAGCATACAGTGGTTGTGGTAGGCTTTGGATTTTGAGAAAAGGAGGAAGAAAAGTTTCTTGAGCTCTTTAATGCTATTAAAATAAAGGGTAGGATAGTTGAGGAAGGGGTGACTGCTCAAGATTGCAAGTATTCAAGCAGTATCTAAATATGTAAACTTAATGGTGGTGTTTTTCTGTTACTTTTATATGAACTGCACTTATAAGTAGTATGGATGCTTTTTTTTTTTAGTGGGCTCTTGTGTTTGGTTATCTTTTTTATTTTTCTCAAAGTGTTAGTTTATCAGGAGCTTAAGATGCTTGATGCTGTTGCCTTAATGGTGACTGTTGGTTTCATGAGTGTTTTCTTCCTCAAATAGGAAATAATTTTATGGAGGAAAGCTCCTGAGAAGCTGAGGAAACAACGGACAAACTTCCACCAGCGATTTGAATCTCCAGAGTCACAAGCATCTGCTGAGCAACCCGAAATGTGAACTGGTCTAAGGTGAAAAACTTTGCAGTGCTTCAGCAGGTTAAAGATGGCAAGCAGCCTGTGGGGAAAGAAGGCCAGAATTCCCATTACAACTGTCTTCCTTCATCTTGCAGTGCTGCGTTTACCATACTACTAAAGCGTTCTTCAGTTAAACATTCAAGTATGTATATACATTTAAAATAAAGTGCTTTCTCAAACACTGGAACTTTCTTAAGCTACTATTTTATACTGCACATTTACTTTTATTTGATAATGTTATATGCACTTGGGTATGCAAAAGCTTAAATCTAGTTATTTCCATGCATGGTAGGCTGGTATATTTGATTTTTTTGCTGCTCACCTCTACAGTGTAGACTAAAGCATTTCCCGTCTCTCATGTTGTTTATTGCATGTTTGTTTCCAATGTTGCTTATTTGCTTTGTTTTGTTTTGAAACTGCATTAAGATACAATTGACTAAATCACACTAAAAATCAAGGTTTATGGTGCATTTGTCCTAAAATCTTCTAATGACTACGTTAGACAGGGTTTAACTGAAGCTGCATGTACATGCACTATGACTGGAGCCTTCAGACACCTCACCAGCGGTTCTAAGAGGCTTTGCATCTGTCAGTAACAAAGAATATTGGGAAGCATCTTTGCCCTCTCTCCCTCAGTTCTCTGTCAAACTTCTCTAAGCCTCTCACATGAGCTGCACCTAACTTTTGGGGGCTCCTTACCCAGTAATTAGCGACTGTAGGGATGTCATGAGTTCACCTTCAGGTGGTGAGCGGGTAAAGTATTTGAATATAGTTACAAACGCTGGTAACATTGGTTATTTTGCAAATATGTAAAACTGTTTCCTCCTGGCTTCATGATTCCACTGTCTTCACAGTCAGTCTCCGTAACTGTCCTGAGGGGAGAGGCAAAATGTCCTCAAAGGACATCCTTCGGGGCCTTTGTCAGAGGGCAGACAAGCTTTTTGTGGTCTTCTGCAAAGGTATTTGAGGCCAGGCAAGCCTTAAAAGTTAGAAGCTTGTCTGGCACAGCAGACTGTTTGTCTTTATCATCATCTCGTAGGCATTTAGTGTTTGAAGAAGTAGCTTAGAGGAGTTAGTGTTCATCTGTTCACCACAGAGCGTGGGGTGTGTTGTCAGGCCTGTGGCTTGGGCACAAATGGAAGCCTGCTGTGAGGAGGGCAGCTTGCACTTGGAGTTCACCTGGCCTTCCAACCAAGGCTTCTCAACTCCGGTGCAAGTGTCATTGGTAACCTTACTTTATGAGTAAGTAAATAATCGAATTACATTTCTGTAAGAACTGTTTTATTACTGCGGCACTTTGATAAAGCAAAGACTCTGTGTACTTTATGCTAGGATACTCCTAACGCGGATATCTTCGGCTGAGAGCAAATCCAACTCCCTCATGTAAGTGCCTGTTCAGAAACTTAAAAAAAATAAAGTTAAAAAAAAAAAAGCCAAATATTTTCATGGTCACTTGCATGTCGTAAACCTGGGAACAATGATTTTCAAGAACTTGATTGTACTTAACCAGCCTCAGATTGTGCAAACATGTATAACGAGCGGGGGGAAAACATCCTAAGCTGCTATTTGAATTATTAAACCAGCTGTATTCTCACTAAACCCGCCTTGTCTG
>WBND01000628.1:509286-541950 GCA_013398595.1 Tychaedon coryphoeus | reverse complement strand
AGGAGGAGAGGAGGCTCGAGGAACACCTCGTTCTCTACAGCTCCCTGACAGGAGGCTGCAGCCAGGTGGGGTCGGGCTCTGCTCCTAGGGAACAGGGGCGGGACGAGAGGAAGCGGCCTCAAACTGTGCCAGGGGAGGTTTAGGTTGGGCATTGGGAGGAATTTCTTCACAGAAAAAATGGTTAAGCATTGGAAGGGGCTGCCCAGCGAGGTGGTGGAGTCACCAGGTGTCTCGAGGTGTTTAAGGGTTGACGGCATGTGGCACTCAGTGCTCTGCTGTGCTGCACAAGGTGGTGTTCGGTCACAGGACTCGATGATCGTGGTGGTCTTCTCCAGGTTAATTGATTCTGTGATTCTGTGACCCTCCTGAGAGAGCTGGCCCCTGCTGCTCTCGGGTCTTTTCCTGGGGTCACAGAGACCCCTTAAGAACAGGGGGTACTTCCCTGCAGCTGTCTGAGCAGTGTAGCTAATTGTGTCCCTACATGTGAAGTGGGATAAAGGCTGTAGGGTGAGATGGCACCTGCATGTGGTGGGATTCGTGGGGCCGTGCTGTGCAGGCCATGATCCGTGTGGGTGCCTTCCAGCTCCGAATATTGTGTGATTGACTAGGGCCAGTAGGCGTGCCCTGTGCTTCCTCCATTACTCTCTGTTTTGGCGCGATCAGGGTCAAGGTGCTTGGCTTGGGTCGGGTCCCGCAGCCAAACTGCAATCTTACGCATTCCAGAACGTATCTGAGCTTAAAAGGCATAGTTTCCTCAAATGTAGGTGTTACAGACCGAAGAGATTGTCTGTGTGTAAAAGTGCCTAGATCAAAAGTAGATGAAGTGACAGGACAAGGAGGAATGGCTTCAAATAGACATAGGGTTGTTTAGATTGGGTATTAGGAAAAGGTTCTTCCCTGTGAGGTTGGTGAGGCAATGGCATGGGTTGCCCAGAGAAGCTGTGGCTGCCCCATCCCTGGAAGGGTCCAGGGCCAGGTTGGATGGGGTTTGGAGCAGCCTGAGGTAGTGGAAGGTGTCCCTGCCCATGGCAGGGGACTGGAGTAAGATTGTCTTTAAGGTCCCTCCTAACCTAGACAGTTCTGTGATCTTATGACTCCATGATCTTTAAAGATTTGGTGAATAAGAGACAAGTTCTTGATTCTTTTGATGTTTGCTAAGCCGAAAGCATTAAGGGTGCAAAGGGAAATATTTTTCATATCTTCTCCTAATTAAGTATTCTGATGATGTATTGTTTATCTTAACTCCAGAGTAGAGCATAGGCAAATGATTTTAATTATTCAGAACTACAGAGAAAAGAATATCTGGCTTGAAAGCTAAAAACAACCTAGTCAGGATGAAGAATCCTGAACAGCTGTAATGCAGAAATCTGTGTTGTCAGACTTGTCTTTTATATGAATAGTGCATTCCTCAGGTGCCAGTAAAGATGGATGATGGATTCTTGTACATTACCTGTTGTCTCATTTATTAGAGGAGCAGTTATTTTGGATATCTTCAAAACTACAGCTAAAATGCTCTGGGAAGATAAGTATAGATTCTGTTTGGTTTTTGCTAGGTTGTTAAGAGAGAACAGATTGGCTAAAATTACATGTGCCACACAGGTGAAAATTAACTAGTTCAGAGAGCCTGATGATCTTCCATGAGAGACTGGCAAGGAATAGCAGCCAGGGAATTTGTGTGGTGCTCGTCTGGCTTGTTGGCCTTTAGTGGTCTCTTTGTTGCTGTCAACAGTATTTTGGAAAAACAGCACCCAGTAATGTTAGAGAAGACTGGACAAGACCTTTGTTAATATGTAGCTATTAAAAAAAAAAAAAAAGAAGAAATAAATGTTTTTCCTCTGCTTCCCCCTTTAAGTTCTGACCACACACAGTATTATGCATCTGTTTTTTTATATTTTAAATGAAAATTTGTCAGATTCTGCTGCCAAGTACTAAAATAGATTCAATAAAGAAAGATGTGTATTTATGAGCTTTCTGGTTACAGCTTGTGAAGAAAAAATTTTTAGTGAGCGTAATTCCAGTGTGAATCATCTTGTTAGCTGGTTTCTTTCTCAGTTGAGAATGATTATAGTTTTCACACTAGTCAAACACTGTTAGGAAGAATAAAGGTCTTTTTAGAACCTTACTTCTGTAAAGCCAGTTTTGTAAAAACCTCATAACAGACCTGAAATTAATTCACTGCTTCTGTTTTCCATGACTTGATAGGAAGTGTACACCTATGAGTGCTGATGAATGCTTTCAGTTTTGGGGTGTGTCTCTTCTGTATCAGTTGTCACCAAATGTCAGCACTGTGGCTTCAGTTGTCAGACCATGGGGCTGTGCTTTACTTGTGGGAAGTGCAAGTCAGGAAGGACCAGGTATTGGCAGCAATTCACATGGCAGGAACAGAAGATGCCTGAACAGGGGGCTTAGGTGCACCAAGTTGCTTAGGCTGGACAATGGGAGTCTAATAGCTGGGAAGGAATTCTAAAATAAAGCACTTTGGCTGCCCCAGTGGTAGCATACAGCCTGACTAGTGGGTTGTTGTCATCAGGGATAGAGAGAAATGACTCCAAAGTCTTCCTGCAAACAGGGTTGAAGCATCTAAATGGGTCTGATACATTGGAGGCTAACTGCATGGTTTCTGAACTTTACTGCAGTTGGGCTGTCTTTGTACAGAGAACTTTAAAAATGCTACTGAGAAGTCAGAGTAATTGAGGAGCAAGAGCTAAAACAGTTGCAGAATGAGAGAAAGGTAAACAAAGGGAAGTCTCAAAACAGAGGTGGGTGGTAAAAAGGGTGGTGATTGAGGCAGGGTGCAGTTGGATAAGCTCCCTTATCCTTGAGGGCTGCAATGCCAGCTTTGTTTTGTTTAGATTCACCTTATTGTTAGGACAAGTGTTTGTGCTTGGGATTGTGACCTTGCTTGTGGTGGGGCAGCGTGGTCCCAGTGTCATGTTGCCTTGGATAGAAACATTGACCTTTTAATCTTGCAGTAAAGCCAATGGGCTGTGAATTTAGCTGTGTGGCTGATGTGTTAGTTGCTGGAGCTTTTTAGGGCCTCTCTGGAGAGCATTCAGCCCTGTGCTTGCTTATACTGCACAGTTTTTCAGTCTGTCTTTGATTTTGGAGCCCTCAAACGTGAGTGGATGCCTTCCTAGGAAATGTAATCCTGCTGGTGCCCTTGCTTCTTGCCTTTGGGGACATTCCAGAACATGAGTTAATCCATGAAGAGACTCTTCTGTGCACAGGGTGTGGGATGTGCATTTAGGTTTGCCATATTCTTATCAGCTGGTGATTTGTGTTGTGGACTGTTGCTGTTACAGCTTTTTAGAGAGGCAATCTTCCAAAAATTTAAGGTTGATCTCATGGGAGGCTTTCTGTGTCATGTCAGACAGTGTCAGAGCTGCAGAGAGCAGGAGTTGACAGTGTTGTGTCCAGTGACTTGTGCTGGCAGCAGGGGTGTGCTACATTTATCACTCCTAGCATTTTATAATGCTGTAAAACTCATAGACTTGAGTTTTAATAATGTTAGCTCATGAGTAGGTGTTCATGAAATTTGCTAGATTTTTTGTGAATTTCTGATCTGCTGTAGATGAAAAGGGGACACATCTTTTTGCACTGTCGTTTAACTAACATTTCATGAACTAAAATCAGCATGTACTTGAGTAAATACAATTTTGTTGCAACACTAAACTTGCCTTTTAGGGGAGGGCAAGAGTTTATTAATAAGTTTATGAGAGATTTTATTCAAAGAAAGCTGACTAATTTGTGATACATATGAATAAACTCTGTTTTTTCTTCCTTTTATTTAACCTGAGAAAAGAAAGAACACTGTGTCTGGTTTACCTTACCTTTCTGAAGACTGTCTTGGAAGCAGGGTGGAGGGAAGAACATGCCTCAGGATGTTGATTAAAAGCTGTCACCAAGTAGTTCAAGCAGTTTTGCTTTTCATATTAAAACCTCCTGATAGATGCTGATAAAAAGCAAACAAAAACCCACCCCAGAACATTAATTAATTTGTTCCATGACTTGTTACTTGCATGTTCCCATCTTTATGGTTTCCTGTCCAGTTCTTTTCGTCCTTTCCAGGATCTTTGGGCCAGGAGAATGTGATTTAATTTTAAGAAAGCTGGAAAAAAAAGTTATTATTTTTCTACAGGTGAAGTCCTAAAAAACTTAAACAAGTTCTACAAAAGAAAAGAAATTCAAAGACTAGGAGCAGAAAATGGACTAGATGGTAAGAAGATGTTTTAAGTTTATAATATTTTAATGTGAAATCTGTTTTAATTCAAATATGGTATTAGATGTGATCTTTTTATCACAACACTGCTTCTTTGTGTCTCTGCCACTTAGTTTAAATAACCTTTATATTTACTTTTAATAGCTTATATTAAGGTATAAGTTTTTCATGAACTGCTTTGGTGTTTTATTGGGTGTTTACAAATAGACTTTTCTGATCCTAGCCACATTCATTTTGTTCCTTTTTTTGTTTTTTGCAGCTCGCCTCTTTCACCAAGCATTTATAAGCTTTAGGAAGTATATCATGGAGTCCAGTTCTGTGAGTGCTGATTTGCATATTATTCTCAATGATATATGCTGTGGTGCAGGCAAGTATCTGGAATGCTTGTAAAATAAAATCTGCATTTTTTACTTGTTTTTGTCCTCTATACTTACCTATGCACATGTGGACAGAGAGATTAAAAATCCCTGCTTCCCTGTCAGAAACATTTGTGCCCATCCAAGGGAATGTTCAGTTCTTAAATCTTCTGAAGTGGAAATGAAAGATGTGGAGGTGTTATCAAGAGAAGCAGCCTGTTGTTGTACAGCATCTGTTCAGGGCTGAAATGCAAACACTGCTGTGCTGTTTATTCCTCTCTTTAAGATCCAGCAGTCGCTAGGGGGCACTTGGAGAGCTTTCTCCCAGCTGGTGGCTTTAGGGGCAGCGTTGGGACAGTGCTCTGATTCCCTGTGGCACTCACAGAGGTGTGTTTGCCTGCTTAGTGCATCCTGTGTTGGGATGAGCAGCACTTCACTGAGGTGATGCCAGCAGGGAGCTGCAGAATCAGCGTTCTCCAGGGTTCAGGCTGCACACTGTGTGCTTTAATGATGGGATTTTAAAGGTTGCAGTGGCTGTTAGTTTTGTCTTAAAATGTAAATGTGTTGATTTTATATGTTGGCCATCTTAGGAAATTGTCTCTTTGTATTTCTTGTGCGTAAAATGTTCCTCAGGATTTTCTCATTTCCACTCCTTATTTGCTTATATGTGAGCATTATGCCTTATAACTCATACACAGAAATACTGAAACTTTTTGAGTTTTGCTTGTCCAAAGATGGTAATTAAATATATTACAGTTTTAAAAAGATTTCCACAATAATTTTTATTCTTTGAATAATAATTCTCAATTTAACCTCCCCCAAAATAGAACTTCGCCTCCCCAACAAAACAAAAACTCTCCAACATACCCCAAACCACAGCTTTTTCTTTTTGTGTATGTTTGATAATAACAGTTTTTTAGATCAAGATTGTTCTTTGAAATTCTGTCAGAGCTGGACAGTAGGAGTGTGACCTAAAACGAGACGTTTAAGGCCCGCATGTCTACTCTGCAAAAATTCAGAAGAATGAACCTGGATTTCTCTTCTGAATTTATTTTAGTACTTTTATTTTCTTCCCTAGGGATTGGAAACTTAAAATTTGGAACCAGCGTCCTAAGTCTCAGTAGCTTAGAGAAACTGCAAACCTGTTTTTCTCTCTTTATTCATAAAAGCACTTTAAAAGATCTCTTCTCTTCTTTTCTCTTCTCTTCTCTTGTCATGAATTTAAGAAGAATGGGCTAAAATCTTAGGACAGAAAAGCTATTTCTCATCCAGCTTTTCCTCAGTTTCTCATTTTTACTTAGAAGTTCTGTAGGCTGAGCAGAGTGAATATACTGAAATGAGATGCATTTTTTAATATTATTGTGTTTGTATTCCATTGCTAAATGAGTCTGTGTGTTTGTGTTAGATTGCCTTTCTGCCAGTGAAATAATTATTGAAAGGATTACTTAAGCGCGGGGTGGAAGTAGTAGCAAATTTCCAAGTTTGTTCTGAAGGTAGACCCTCAGACAAGCACACAGACTTTCTGAAAAGGATTTGCTCTTCTAGGCCACGTGGATGATCTGTTTCCATTTTTCCTGAGGCATGCCAAGCAGATCTTCCCAATGCTGGACTGCATGGATGATCTGCGCAAGATCAGCGACCTGAGGCTGCCGCCCAACTGGTCAGTGTGGTGAAGTGCCTGCACTGCTTTCCTTCCTTTCCTCTGAATTTTTGAAAGCATTTTATGACTTAGAAGATCAATGTGGAAGATACAGTACCCTCATTATACTGTCTCTAAGAACTTGATATTTCTACTTTCAATACTCATTAAAATTATTAATAAATAAATGCTTAAGCTAATTTGCAGTTTCTCCTGAATCGGTATCCAGATAAATGTTCAACAGATCTGCTTTTTTTTTTTTGTCTTTGCTTTAGGTATCCAGATGCCAGGGCTATTCAAAGAAAGATAATATTCCATGCTGGTCCTACAAACAGTGGGAAAACTTACCATGCTATCCAGAGATTTTTGTCAGCCAAATCTGGAATATACTGCGGCCCACTAAAACTTCTGGCTCATGAGATCTTCCAGAAGAGCAATGATGCTGTCAGTATGTCATATTACTTACCAACATCCTTAGTACCTGAACAGTCTCATGAATGCATGTCTGTAAAGTCCTGTAGTGGCCCCAGGTGGTCCCTGGGGCCCTGTGCTTGAGCAGGTGCCTTTGCTTTGCAGTGGTGTCAGCTCATGTGAAATCAGTTGTGTGTTTCTGCTTTAGAAGCAGAATGGAACATCATTTCCCCAAGTGGAACAGTGCTGTCCCCAGAGCATATGCTATGCAGTCATCTCTGTAACCTGTCTCTTGTCTTCTGGAATTTGTTGCTCCCTGGGTTAGCCAGGTTCTACTATTAGGTTTTTCAGCATGGGCACCATGCCTTCTTTTGCCCATGACATTTGTCATAGCTTCTACACAAAAAATTACCCTTGCTTAACTCCCCTCAACCTTCTGCTTCAGAATGTAAATATATTTCACTTCATCATCCTTGAAAAATTCTGCAGGTTCAGATGTGTTGAATTGAAGAGCAGTGTTGGCAGGTCCCTAGAGGAAATGCTCATTAGTGTTTTATATTGCTTCTGGCATATTTTTGGAGGCTCCTCACCAGTGTATTTCCAGCTGCAGAGAACCAGACCAGTTCTGAAGCTCTACAACCACATACCACATGTTAACACAGCACAGTGCTTGTGTGCAGTAGTAATGTTGTGATTTCTCTTTTTTTGATGTAGAATCTGTAACTCTTATTACCAGTCTGTCTGAGCAACACATCAGAAGGCTTGGCTTGTCCTAGGAGATAGCTGTAATGTACCACATGTAGTCACAGAATTACTGTGGGTACCATGCATTGATGTTCCTTGCTGGAGAAAAGTGGATCTTCTCTCCTGTGTGTTTAGTGTGTGTCAGAACTTTCCAGTTGTTGGCTCCTGGATCATGTTTAGGCCCTTGGGGTGTTAACAGGCTTCCAGCAGGGCTCTGCAGGTGGCTGTAGGTATGGATGGAGCAGCCATCAGCAGCAAGGAGTGTAGGGCTGGCAGGGTGGTGGCCTCAGCTGTCTCTCACAGCTGATCCTCATGAGCTCTTGCTGTGTGAGTACAAGGCAGCAGGGCAATTGCCCAAGGAGCTGGAGCAGGGTGGAGCTTAGAAGGTTCCTTCACTGCTGGGCCTTGCTCTGTGAGTCCCTTGTTCTAACAGTTCTTTTGTGGCAGATGTGACAGTTCTGGGGAAGATGTAACCTTCTGCAGGACTAGGGGAAGGCATCTGGTTACAGATACCCCCTCTTCATTAAACCTCCACTCTGATAGGACTTAAATACAAGGCACAAGTCTCTCGAGGCTGAGTAATTATTTCCTGGATAGCTTCTATTACACTGTCCTAGAAACTACTGTAAGGAGCTGTTTTTGTCCTCTTTGGAAAGGGGATTGATTCTTTACTGTTGAAGAAAGTTGACCTGAGATTTCTGAATGCCTTTAGAACGTGCCATGTGACCTGGTGACAGGAGAAGAGCGTGTGTTTGCCAATGAAGATGCCAGACAGGCCCCTCATGTTGCTTGTACCATTGAAATGTGCAGCACTAATACACCTTGTAAGTACACTTACTTGTTTCTGTCCTGTGGTACCCTTGTGTGTGTTATTGCTTGGACTCAAAAGTAGCTGAACTCTTCTTTTTCACTCTTATTTGAACTGTGATAGAGCAGTTCAAGAAACTTGGATCATCTCAGAATAGCTTTTTGGTGATAGAGGATTAGCTTTGTTTGAGCAAACTTTTTTAGGAAACCTGTGAATTCCTTCAGTTCCTTTGTGTCTTGTACTGCTGTTTTAGATGCTCTTCCTTGGTGAATCATATTTTTCTTTTTTGGTTTTAAGATGAAGTTGCTGTGATAGATGAAATTCAGATGATCAGAGATCCTGCCAGAGGCTGGGCTTGGACAAGAGCCCTTCTAGGTAAGCCTGTTTGTGTTGGCAATGAATTAGCTTAATGGCACATGAAATTCAAGCTTAGCAGTCAGTATAGTCATTAGTGGTTATAATATGTGATGCAAAATAAAAGTATTTCTTCTTCATGTCTTCTCACAGCAAATTAGAGAGATACTCGTCCTCAAAGGATTTGTCTGCATGACAGGAAGCTGCCTGTTGTGTTTTACTTAACAAATGAGTTTTTAAAATTTTGTTCAGATGCCTCTTATTTTTCCTTCCCTAGCTAATAGGGAGTCTTTACTCCATTTTGCTGTTCTTTTACATTGACTGTTTCCAAGAACTATGCTTTTCCATTCAATTAAACCAGTTTTCAGTAGATTACCTTTGTAGACATGCTGCGAAATCACGGTAACTTTAAATATTTTATAGTGTTAATTTTAAATGGCTCTTTTACAGAGCTGCATCAATCTGTTATGTTCTTAGAAGAATGCTTTTTTTGATAATTCTAGATTTTTTTAGAGGAATTTTTGAAACATTTTCCCTCGTATTTGGAACAGAAATTTGGAATTTGATTCCCTCATGACCCTTCCTTTTGTTGCTTTTAAGTTCAGCAGATTTGTCACACTTCCTTTACTTCCTGTTTTTCCCTTTTCTGTTCTGACTGAATTAGAGGTGAATTCATGCAGAAAACAAAACTCCTCAGTCCTGCTGTGGTTTGGGAGTTAGTAAAACATGAGTAATAAATAAAACATACTCAGAGCTTTGCTCCATTTGTTCACTGGCTGAGGCTATCTCGTTTTGGCCAAGAGGGTGCAGTGAGGTATTGGCTGCTCTGATTATCACACCAATGAATTGTCAATATTACCTGTTGGTAAGAGATCAAGGGCAGCTCTAGGGAAATAGTGTGTTGTAGGAGAGGCTTTAGGTGAAGGTTTGGATTGTTGAAGGATTGTGCTTAGCAACCAAAATACAATTTTTTGATACCTCAAGAGCCAGCTAAAGCTACTGTTGTATATAAACAAGTAACATTTTCCTTTTTATTTCACTGTACCTTCTTCAGGCCTCTGTGCAGAAGAAATCCACGTTTGTGGAGAGCCTGCTGCTATTGACTTGGTGACAGAGCTCATGTACACTACAGGGGAGGAAGTTGAAGTAAGTAATTCTGAGAAGCTATGAACAGAACATCAGGTTCTCTTTGCTGTAAAACAGGGTGAAAAGTGTAGGTTCCTTTTAGGGGTATCACTGCTCAAAGTTGTCCTGCAGGAAGTCTTGTTAAAATGTGTCTCAATTTCTGTAAAGCAAATATGTTGCAAAGTTCTTTCCCTCTCTTTTTAAATAGTGATACTGCTTATCTGGAAGAAGATACATGGTTTGATGAGTTCCCTTCAGGGGATGCTGCAGCTGCTACAGCTGTTTATGAACATTTTTTACAGTTCTGATCTTCCAGTTTCCTGACTTTGAGGATGTGTTGATAGTTGGTCTCGATAGGATGGGATTTGAGTTTAGAAAGACACCATCTCTGACACCTTCAATTCTAGGTCCGAAACTACGAGAGACTGACTCCTCTGACTGTGCTGGATTATGCCTTGGAGTCCCTGGATAACCTCCGGCCTGGGGACTGCATTGTCTGTTTCAGTAAGAATGACATTTACTCTGTGAGCCGACAGATTGAAGCCAGAGGATTAGAATGTGCTGTCATCTACGGCAGTCTGCCACCAGGTAAAGCACTCGTGCTTTTGTTGTTAAGGGTGTGTTCTGTTTCTTGCTGTTTTCATAGGAGAAAACCCCCTTGTACTGCTTTCTTGATTTTAAAATAAAGCAGTGCAAGTTTCCTAGTTTTGCTTCCCTACATAGCTAGAGAAAGTAATCAGCTTTCATTGACTGGTGTTTTAATCTTGGGATTAGACCTTTATTATGTACTTAATTTGGATCTTCAGGTAGATATAATTAAATGAGGTCTATCCACAGCTCTGGGAATGATTTAAATCCCTCCTGCCTCCTGCCCCCTCCCCCCATCTACAGCCAAATACCAATCAAATACCAATTTATTTCTTTTTTTCGTCAGCCTGTTATAATGATGTTGGACTTAGTGATGCATTGTCTTTATTTTGTATGAGGTTTGCTATGTGAAGTG
The DNA here is from genome assembly GCA_013398595.1 of Tychaedon coryphoeus. NCBI lineage: Eukaryota > Metazoa > Chordata > Aves > Passeriformes > Muscicapidae > Tychaedon > Tychaedon coryphoeus. The sequence goes on along the minus strand of WBND01000628.1, from coordinate 531,291 downwards.
TTCTGTCATTCTGTTTTAGGAACAAAGCTTGAACAGGCAAAGAAATTCAACGATCCTGATGATCCGTGCAAAATTTTAGTTGCTACAGATGCAATTGGAATGGGACTCAATTTGTAAGTACTTGCAGCAGGTTATGGTACTTTAATTTTCCTTCGAGTTTGATGGCCACATTAATTTCCTTACTTTTTATCTTCCTAGTCTGATTAACTCATCTAAATATCTGCTGTGTCTAGACAGTGCGGTACGAACGTTTCAATTTTGAAGTAGCAATCCATTTGGTTAGGCAGAACTAATTTTAAAACTGATTTCAAGAACTAAATGGCTCCCTTGGCCTAATTAAGGTGATAGTTGGCTGTGGATGACAGGGCCCACTGGATCAACTGGAGTTCTCTTGCATTTCTGAAATGCAGAGCAAGTTGAGCCCAGTTTCAGATGTATTTCACTGGTGGAGGCTATGCAGTCACATTGCTGCAAACTGCTGAGGCAGGTGGTGCTGGATGGATTGGGAGGTGATTAGGACATGATTGATGTGTGCAGAGATGATCATTCACTACCAGTAGCCTTCTCCTGCCCTTTAGAATATGCTGTGTTCATGAGTAGTACCTGTGATACTCTAATTTATAGAGGAGAAAAAGCTTATAAAAAAGCAAGAGCTTTAATTCTTCATATTGGAAGTAATTTGCAAACAATGATTCATCTTTGTTTGAAAATTTCAGGTGTATAAGGAGGATAATTTTTAACTCCATAGTAAAGCCAACTGTGAATGAGAAGGGCGAGAAGGAGATAGACTCCATTACCACCTCGCAGGCTCTGCAGATCGCAGGCAGGGCTGGGCGCTTCGGCTCCTCCTTCAAGCAGGGGGAGGTCACCGCAATGCACCGCGAGGACCTCGTGCAGCTGAGGGAGATTCTCAGCGATGCTGTGCCCCCTGTCAAGGTGAGAACCTCAGTGCCCAGTTTGTACAGGTGTGCTCTGGGGCTGCCTTAGGATATTCTGAGCCCAAGTTATTTTTTCCTTCTGTCTGTTTGCAATTTAGTAATAAAAATGGGTTGTGTTGTGCCAGAGTGGCTTTGGATGTATTTTATATTTTCTGCATTTGGAGACTTGCAGTGTTGCTTTTATATTGAATTTGCTCTTTTAAGAATTAAAAGCTTAAGCACAAAAGTTCTTAAAGTTCTTTATTAAGTTAATAAACTTAAGTTTATTTAGCTAAGTATGCTAAATAAACTGGAGTCTGCAGGGTGCTTTGATTTCTTACATTTTGTCTTTCAATATGTTGTTTCTGGTGCATTAACTTTGAAGCAATACTGAGAATTAATGGAAGGTTTTTTCTTTATTTTCCATTTAGGCAGCTGGCCTACACCCTACTCCTGAGCAGATAGAAATGTTTGCTTATCATCTTCCTGATGCCACTCTATCCAACTTAATTGTAAGAATGATCAAAATATTACCTTCTGCTTTCAAAATGAAGTGCCACTAATAGTCATTGCCTTGTGTGTGTTTTTTCATCACTTGGATTCTTCTCTCTGCCACACAAGTGACTGCAGAGAGGTTTAGGATATTTAACTTTTCTGTGCTACAATAAACTTGATAGCTGTTGAAACGTGTCAGTCATTTTTACACAGTGTTTAAAACTGTGCAGCAGCTTTTTCATTCAACCTTTTTGAATTTTAAATGTAGACATTTCAGTCTGAGGCTGAAGATATTAGAGATCTAAATTGAAATAACTTATTTGAAAATTCCTGGGAAACTGGTCATGTCAGATTTCCACATATCTGAAAGCTACCTGATTTTTTTTTCCTGTTTCTATGAATTTTGTGGTAAAACAGTGTATTTGCAACTTTTAGAAAACTGATTTTGTGGGATCAATTCGATCTCCTCCTTAGATAGATACTAGTTCTTTTGGATGTACCTAAACATTAAAAAGTACAAATTCAGATTCCAATACTGTATTGAAAAAATGTTATCACAGCTTTTAGTAAACTGAGAAATCCTTGGCAGCTTTCATGGTTTTAATATGCATTACTGTTCCTGCTGACCTGCTGTTATGTAGCAAAATGTATATTTCTAACCTTGAAATAAAAGATTATACCTGGAGACCTCCTGGAGGACTTAGCCTGGTAGGGTAACAACACATCTTTAAAATTTTTAAATTAGCAATTTCTGGGCTAGCATAGTAATATTAAGATAAAAACCTTGTGTTGTTTTTGATCTCTTAAATGTTCAGTCACATATTTAACTAAGAAGCTCAGTGTTTCTTTAAACACGTTTTTAAAAAAAATCTTTCAAAGATTTACATTGGAGAAATAATTTTGGAGCCCATAAAATTCCCCCTGCAGGGTACACTGCATCTTCCATTTCTCCAAGCCTGGAGTATGTCTCATGTTTTCTTTGAACTCCTCTATTGAAATACTTTATTTAGCTTGTGTTTTCCTTCTTCCTAAAATAGATCTGATCCTGACATTGAACTAAAAATACCTCAATTATTGAATTGCATGCTGTCAAGTTAGCTTTTTGGGTCATGCTAAGTGATGAACCTGGAGAAATTTCCAAACATAGTGGTAACAGGTTCCTGTGATGCTGTTCCTTGTACCTAAAATGTATCCTTCCAGAACTTTGTTAATTAGGAGACTGAAAGCATTTAAATAAAGTGTAGTGTGTTATGTCTTCTCCTCTGATACTGTGTGGGAGAATTTAATGCAAATCTGCTAAAAGAGCAGGGACACTGCCCTGCCTGCTTTTTTATTACTGTGGTCAGATTTGGTGGTTTTTAATTGTTCTTTCAGTAGGACTAGTGTTTCAAATGCTAAATAATTTTTTGGTTTAGTAAGGCAAAGCTTAACAACCCTCTCCTGTAATAGCATTCTAACATTTGGTTTTATTTTCACAGGACATTTTTGTGAGCCTCTCACAAGTGGATGGGATGTACTTTGTCTGCAATATTGATGACTTTAAATTTCTGGCAGATATGATTCAGCACATTCCACTAAATCTGCGATCACGATACGTCTTCTGCACTGCACCCTTGAACAGAAAAGAGCCTTTTGTGTGTACCACTTTGTTGAAGGTCAGCTGGTTTTTTTTTCCCTCAAAAAATGTGGTGTTTATATTGGACCAAGAGGGTTTTGGTGCACTGGGGCTGTGTCTACCTGCTATATTTGTTGTGGGCTTTGCTCTCAGGTCATTTGAGAGCATTCTTAAAGTGCTCACAGGTAGTATAAGATACATAAAATAGCTGGACATGTGTTGAATTCTTCACTATTTTTGTGGACCAAAGGTTTTAACTTCTGAAAACTGATTCTCATGATGTAAGTTGAAGTTTGGACAGCTTCTGCTGTTTGCCTCTGAAGATCCTACTGCTTGTCCTTGTATGCCAGCTCTGAGCTGGGAGAGATAAGATTTGTGTTCCCTAGTCACTTGTGCACTGTTGAGCTTTGCACTAGGGTGTTCCTAAAAGCAGTCATTAAAAACCAGATTACTGCTCCTTAGAGCTGTTAGCTTGTCAACAAAAGGAGAGACTGTGAGATTAAGGGTGATTGCTGATGCTATAATACAGTTACATAGAATTTAAACCTCAGAAAACGCAGAGCTGTAAGTTGCTCTCAGAATTGTGTCACTTTACTTTTCAAGCCTGGATGAATTGTTTTTTGCTGTGCCCCCAGAGTGATTATTTTGAGGAATTTATAGTCAGCTGATTTTTCAGGTTTAATAGTAATGTCACTTGGGACTGTTACTTTGTTAGACAGGATTGCCATTGTTCCCTTTTTAAAGACTGCATTAAACTTTTAAAATGAATTAATATAGAAATGAAACTGATGTGGTGCCCTCATGTCAGAAATATTAGAACCCTGTTTTTCAAAAATGGCTAATAATCTTTAAAAAATGAGTGATTGATTGGAGTTGAAAAAAGTCCCTCATTAGGAAAATGTTGAGCTTTTGGATTCCAAGTAGTGAAGGTGCAGAGGGACATAATGAGGTGTTAGAGGGAGGTAGGCTGTTGTGAAAGCTTGTGTGAATTTAAACCCTATTCCTTGGCCAAGAAAATCCACTTTAGTATCAGAGAGGAAACAGGTATTCCAAGTCATCAGTATTCTTGAAAATTTTAGATTTAAATCTTACTTGACTTGTTTTTCTGTTAGTTGAAGAGCTGAGATGTCTAGGTTTTGGAAGAGTAGATTTCTAGTGCAGATTAATGTGTTTGGTTTGTGGGTAGTGTGTTTCCTAAACCAGGGTTTTTAATATTCTAAACCCTGGCAACCCTGAAACAAGATAATTAGCTGAATAGGAAAAGGAGGATTTAAAAAGACACAAAGTCCATCTGCTTTGCTAGATGAAATCAAATGCCTTCAGTGTTACGCTTTTCTGGATAGCTCTGTGCTTTTGTTGCTCAACTCTGTGCATGGCCCGTGGACAAATTGTATTAATGAGGCCCTGGAAAGGAGAGGTGACTCCTGTGTCGAGTAATTAAGTAAAAGAATGTGTGGCATTTGGGTTGTGTAAAACAAAGCAGGTATTTTATGGAGTATTCTATGTATACAGACTCAGGGGAAGTTAACTCTTTGGGGATTTCTTCTTTCCTGACTAGCAGGACTTGACTGAATCTGCTTGTTTTTCAGTTTGCACGACAGTTCAGTAGAAACGAGCCCCTGACGTTTGACTGGCTCTGCCGGCACACCAAGTGGCCCTTAGCTGCTCCAAAAAACATCAAGGAACTTGTACACCTTGAAGCTGTGCATGATGTTTTTGACCTCTATCTGTGGTTAAGGTATTGTCTTTGTGCTTGAGAACTTTTTTTTTTATTTTTTCCAATTATTTATGACTTACAGTCCTAGAAATGCAGTGTCTTTGAGCCCATATGTGCATGGTGCAGGATAGGCTCCTTTGGCCTTTTAGAGAATCTTGACAAATGCAATGTTGAGGGAGTGAGTTCTGCAGGGAGCACTTTGTGACTGACAGAAAGGTAAAAACAAGGTGATCCTGGACCAGGGCAGCTGAAATGCAAATTAAAATACAGTGACCTTCCCATGCAGCATATAATAAATCTTCTTTTTACTTAGTGTATATCCATCTCTGTCCCAGTGAGAAGGTTTGATTGTGTGTTCTTTTGCCTCCCTTCAGTTACCGCTTCGTGGATATGTTCCCTGACGCTGTCCTTGTAAGGGACATTCAGAAAAAACTGGACGACATTATCCAGATTGGTGTCTGCAACATCACAAAGCTGATCCGAGCATCCCAGTCTGCAGCTGCTCCTGGCACAGCTGAGGCTGTGTCAGAAGACTTTCCTCTCTCAAGGACTCAGAAGGATGCCAGGGCGGTTTCAGACCGTCACGGTGCAGCCTCCCCAGAGGCCCTGTCCATTGCAGTGGAGGCTGCAGGACTGAGAAGGGCGAAGAACTCGAGACCCTCTCGGCTCGGCAGCAGGCAGGAGGATGTGAAAAGCTATGGACGTGGATCTCTTGCCAACAGATTGCTGCGGGAGGGACTACTCACACAGGAAATGCTGAGACAGCTGGAGAGTGAGTGGCAGGATCAGCACAGGAATGGTAGACATGGCTTTGGTTCAAAAAGAGATGATCAGCATAGTTCAAAGGAAACGAGGAAAAAGAGAAAATAGAACCATGTCCTAATTCTGTTTAGTTTTTATTCATAAAATAAAATACTATTTTAATAACCTCTTTGGCATGTCATGTTTACACTGCTGCAGCTCCTTGATGCTTTTCCTTCTCCTATGACCAATAATGTGAAGCACTCAAAGAAATGAACTCTTAAAAGCTCAGAGGCCATAAGTTTGTTTTGCCACTCAGCTGTGCACTCTTTCAATCATGGTGTTCAGCATTAAGTGTATGATCTGCTGCTCTGTGAAAATTCGAACTTGCAAGATATCCTCTCATCATCAATAAATGTCAGATATTTCACTAGTAACGAATTAGCTACTCATTCCACCCCTTCTCAAAGAGCAGAGTTTAACAAGTAATGAACAGCCTGGAACAAAATTGGCTTAGAATGGTGATAGGAATCATGTGCCTCTAATCATTGTGTCCTGTGAAAATGTGGAAGGAGATGAAAAGCATTTATGGTAATATGTCAGGAGTGATGGAATTCTGGCCACAAGAATTTTGGAGTGAATTTCAGTTCTCTAATCTGAGGGGTAATTATGATGCTATGTGACTTGTGTGAGCAGTTTTGAGCTCCCAGTATGGATACTGGAGAGTGGAAAGAATCAGATGCTGAAACTGCTGTGTATTTACAGAAATGGGTTTCAGCACTTGTACATGTTGCTGGGCTACCTGAGGAGAATGATGCTACACTGGCTGTGTACAAGTGCACAGGTCCTGCTTGTGTTAATGTTAACAGGCAAACCTTCAAAATCCAGGTTGAGTTTCACTATCAAATACCTGACTTTCTGATCTGTGTTTCTCTGCAGGCTGAAAGCTTGTTCTGAATCCTCTTTTCTTTCTCTTGGTATCAATCCTTTATGCTGCTGTTCAGAAAGAAATCTGCAGCAGTTTGAAAAATGTTTTTCCAGGTGTTTTCAGTGTAGTTCATGTACTTTTCCCACATTGTTTACTAAAAAGCAAGCAGTGCGTGCATGTTTCTAGTCCACATGATCTCCTGCTGATTTCAGTACAGTACTGGTGGGAAGAGAAAGTTTTAGGTCCTTCCCCTGCAAAGCCACATCTTTTTTTCCTCCCCCAAGAAAAAACAAGCAGCTCTATGTGTGTGGCAATGGCCATGTGAGTGTTGTGGATTTTCTGCTTTGCAGCTGAGTAGTTCAGCTTTGCTTTCCCAGAGTCCTGCTGAACAGCTGCACCACTTGCAGAGTGCAAACTTGCATTAACCCTTACAAATGTGTCACATTTGCTGCTACCACACAGCCTGTGTGATGTGGATTGTGTGATGGAGTGGTATCAGTTGGCTCCTTGTTCTTGGCACTCACTGGAAGGGAAGTGGCAGTTGCCAAAACCTGCAGGTTTTGACCACATCCATTGTCCCACTTACTCCTGGGACTGCACTTCTCCCAGATACAGGGTTTGTAAACCACTCTTTAAAACCACCTTGGCTGTCCACCATGGACAACTCTCGTTTTCTCTGCCCAGTGTGTGTGATGTTGGCTTGTGGGAGACCCACATTGACATGTGCTTTGCTTCTGTTAGGTTGAATTCATCCTTTAATCATACAGTAAGCTGAGTACTAGTGTATATTTTTGAGCAAGGAAAGAGTGTCTGGGACTTCAGGGTGTAAGCCAGCCTTGTGTTTCAGCACCAAGCCTTCCAATAAAGAAGCTAAATGACTATAAGCATTCTTTTTTGTATTTTGCTGAGATTAGCACTTTGCTTAACTCACTGCTTGTTTCCATAGTGACTCCATAGTAACTGTTTTAGAAGCTCTGAAGTTTATTCAGGCGTTTCCAGGCTGACTTTATGAAAGTTTTCTTTTCTTCTGAGCTAATGGTGTGGCTGTCATTGACTCCCATTAGAAGGGCTGCCAAATTGGTCCCATGTGGTACAATCTGGACTGGTGTGGTGCAGAGTTACCCCAACTACCCATCTTTAATGTGCCTTGTGGAGCTGTGCTGCAGCTTTATTTTTAAGCAACAACAACACTCGATCTGGGAATCAGGTTTGCAAAACCGTTTCAGGGTGTTCAGATTTCCAGATTAATTTCAGGCATTGAAATTAGAGATGTTTGGAAGTTTATTCATTAATTGTTTATTTGCTGTCCTTCAAATGTGAAGTGCTGATTGTAACAGTGCTGCTTGGTAAAATCCTTGTGTCTTTGAAGCCCAGTATGCTCTGTTCTGTCTGTGCTGTTTCCATCTCTTCTGATTTTTCCCATCAGTCCCCTCAGGTGTTCTGCTTCACTTTATATCCTGGTGTTGCACTAGGAGTGGCATATACAGGAAGAATGAATATGGGGACCCCTTTTTCACCTAAGCTTTGATGAACTTAGGCAATATAATGGGGAATGAACCTGCTGCTACTGCAGGGAAGGAGGAATGTGTTCTAGGGGTTGGTCTTGGAATCATAAACAATAAAAAAGAAGGATTTCCCCTGTTGTCTCACTAGTGGCCTGGTCCACTGTCTCCTTGTTAACCTGGGTACCAAATTTAGCAGCCAGCATTGCTGCTGCCTTTGATACTTCACCAAAGATAGATGAGTCTATCTTGCAATAAGATACTGATTGATACAGTACCTCTTCCTGGAGGTAACAAGGGCACGTTTAGGTAATGTACTCGAGACTTTTTTGTGAGTTTCCCCAGTGTAGCTACAAGCTTCTTTTCTCTGCAGGCCTTTGACTGCAAGGCTGTGGGAGGCAGATGAGCACCAGACTCTTCAGGACTCTCCATTGTGCCGTGAGATTGATTTTGGAGGCAGAACTGCAAGAGAGGAAAGTAGAGAGGGAGGCATTACAGTTTTAGAGTCTTGTTGGCCCTTGCAAAACAGGGAGGGAAGGTTTGTCAATAACTTATATTGGGTGCAACTCTAACAAAAGGGAAAAACATTGCCTCAAGCTTCCAAGCTGCATGTGGTTGGAGCTGATCTGTTCACTTGGGCCTGGATTGGTTCCTCTGTCCTGGCCAGGGTATGTACAAAATGGCTGTAACTCTTTTGGGTGTTGGGCCCTTGGTGCACTGAAGTGCTGTCTGTGTGGAAATGAGATCATGTCTTGTCTTCTCTTGCACAGCAGCCTGCCGGAGGCTGGGATGCAACAGGGCTGAGAGAACGAGTTCCGCAGTGATTCTGACGTGTCAGGTATTTCACAGAGCCTGCTGCCAGTTTAGGAACATTTTAGTCTTTGAGACCCTTTTCCAGTGGCGTCCGTCAGAGAAAGAAAGAAAAGAGAGAATGAAAAATAAATCTACTGTATTACAGACACAATGAGCTCTGGATCAAAGTGGGATGGAGCTTGAAAGGTGATGTTTTCAATTTTGCTGGCCAGAGGGGTTGTGACTCGGATGGCATGGGTAAACAATGAGGAGAGAGACAGTCCCTTTGGGAGTCAGTGTCTGACTTAACGAGCCAGCAGTTATTAAAAGATGAATAGAGGAGAAGTGAACCGTGCTTTCTGGCTGGTAGTGTGGCTTATTTTCTTCTTTCTTTTCTCTCAAAGATCAAAGGCCTAATTTTAGAACAAGCCCTATTTATGGACTGCTCAGCCACTGTGTCTGCTTTACTCTTGTTCTAGAATAATGGAAAATAAGTAGAGCTGGCAGGATCTCCAGTGTCCAGAGCTCATCTCTGATGCAAGGCAGGAGGAGAAAAAAGAAAAAGACCTTTCCTAGCAGAGGTTCTGTATGATTTGTCTCTGCAGAGGGAGTTCCCCTCCCTCAGCTCTTTCAATCTTTCCTTGTGATCAGAAGCTGAAAAAATGTGACCTGTGACTGCAGCTGATGTTGAGCAGAGCTAACTCCCCCTGATCCCTGCCTTTTTGATGTGCCATAGCTGACAGGACTGGGCAGAGTCCTCTTTCCAAGACTTGTGCTGAGTATGGAATTGAGTGTTGGTTTGTGTGCCTGTGGACTGTACTCCTGTATATACAGCCCACCATGATCAGTTGTACTTTTTTATTTTTACAATAGCTTGAGGTTGTTGGGTCCGCTCTAGGCTGTGAACTGATGTTGCCAGACATCCTTTCCACTGACTGGCTGCCTCTGCCCTCCTCTGGATCTCTGGACAATTTCCTACCACTCAGTAGTTCTTTGTGATTCCTCACATTACTTGGCACACCCCTCCCCCTTTCCTCTTCTCCCCCTGCTGTTTTCCTAACCTATCAAAATAATTTTGAATTGTTACCTTGTTCTGCAAAATTTGGGGTGACAATTGTCTGCAGTAACTGTGCTCAGTCCAGCTGAACAGTAACTGAGGGGAAACACATTGTGTGTAGGTGTAGTTTGAGAGTGAGCCTCTAATTACCCTATGAGAATGCCTGGTTTGTTTGGGTTTTCCCCCTCTCCTTTGTGTCAGCATTTCACCGAGTTTTCTTCTGATGATGTTTCCACAGTCCATATCACTTGACACTGTGACAAAATCCTGGAAACACTTGTGTATTCAGAATTAATTTGAGAGCCATGGTTAAAGGCTGTGCCAAAATCTGATGGTGTAAGGAAGCTGCTCTTGCTGCAGGCGCTCTGTGCTGCCAGTTAAAGGCATCCTTCCAGTGGAGCAGTCTGATACCCACACTGCACATTAATCTGTCCCTTCCTCAGGTTTTGCAGGATCTTCACTGGTCTGAAGCTGTGGGTGAAGGGAGAAGAATCGCTCCAAAACCTCTCTGCTGGGAATTGCGCAAGAGGCATTCCAGCTGGGGGCAGGGGTCGGTGTGTCTCTGCTCTTTTACACAGCTGCAGCTTAATTGGTACAAAGCTGCAGATAAGGGTGCGCTGTGCAGCGCTAGAGCGAGGTTAATTCATGCAGAACAGCTTGTCTCACAAGTGGGAGCGCTGAGCAGAGGGAAGGAGGCTCCTGAAGCCCTGTAAGTTCGCAGATTGCCGGGAGCCTCTCAGCCCCTGGAATGAAGCGGGGCAGGCTGCGTAGCAACTGCATTCAGAAGTGGTAACAATTCCCAAGTGCGGCAGTAACAAAATCGATTTTTCTCCCCTTCAGCTTGGCAGCTCTCCAGGTGCCTGCTGTGGGCACAATGAAGTGTGTAGCTGGGGAGGGAGGGACTTTGGGTTGATGTGAGGGGGGGTGTGATACAAAGAGGCAGAAGTTTAATCACTGACCTGATCACACTGGATGGATTTATTTCTGGACTCAATTTCCCAGGAACTCCACTATTCTACACTGGGGAAAATGCCTCTGCTGAAGTTTCTCTAGCTCCAGCTTCGTGAATAAAGATCTGTCGCTTTGGAGTTACTCACAGCAGCTTTGTCACTACTGACTCCTCCATCTGCTTCAAGAAAATGTTTGCTGTCCACTTGCTAGCTTTCCATTTCACAAAGCTAAAAGAGGATCAAATAAAAAAGGTAAGATGCAGCGTTAGCTGATTGCTATTTTAAGAACTGTGTTACCCAGATACGGAAGGGTCTGTGGCACGTAATGCAGACCGTATAATGGCATTATCCACTAAGACCATTCAGCCAAATGGGGTAGGAGGTAATTAGACCTTAAACCACCTGATGAGTGTGAAAGTAGGTCTGGTTTTCCCTGCACAGTTGTAAGTGCTCTCCCAGTAACGGAGCAAATTCTCTTCAGGAAGGGAAAGTGTTTAAGCTTTACCTGGCATGATGTGGTAGAGCCCAGAGGACAGAAAGGGTGACTCTTGCTGAGCCCCTTTGCAAGTGTAGCATGAATGATGGGATTTCTCAGTCTGAGTGGGAATCAGGACTCAGTCACTTAGCAGGGATAGGGAAAACCCCTGTGGTCTTTGGTCTGGCTCTGCTGAGATTTGGGAGGGATTTCCAACTGATGATGGGGTTCCTGTGCCTCATCTCTTATCCAAAACTGGCTAATTGCTCTGATATTTATAGGTGTGACCTTTGGAACTTGGAAAAGCTGGAGATGGCTCAGATCTGAAGCTATCAGTACTGGAAGTGAGCTGCCTAATGGTTGCTCTTCTCTAATCTTTTATGGCCATGCTAAAATGGGTTTTTGGGCTTGTGTCCATCATAAGACCATGTGAGACCTGTAAGCTTCGTGGATCAGAGGTCCTCTGGTTTTTGGACATGTCCCCCCTCTGTATTCCTGGTGTCTTTGTTGAGTGCTGTCAGGTGGCCATTGCTGCCAGGCTCCATCCTCTGGTTTTCCAGCCAGGGGCTGGGGAGGTGGGAGGTGGGGCTGTCTGCATGGTGGGAGATCCAAGGTCCTGGTGCAGATCTGCTTGCATCACTGAGCTCATCAGCAAAGTGAGCAACTCAGGAGTGTTCAGCATGTGCCTAAAACATGGAGTGGCTTGTTCCAAGGAGGACTTCTTCCACTAATTCTGTTTTGGAGGAGGCATTCCAAAAGAGGTAGTGGTATCTCAACAATCAGATGTCTCTGACTCAGTCATAGCCCTTTTATCCCTAGGATTTAATGTGACCAGAAAAAGGCCTTGCTGCCCCTCCTATCTGTGAGGAGCTGATCTCTTACCTAGACAGTACTATTTCTTTTTTCTTTTTACTAGGAAGGAGAAAGACCTTGTGGAGCAGTACTTGGGTGTAGTGGGCTTTGTAGAGAAACATCCAATTTGTAGTGGAGTGAGGACAGTGGAGATGAGGGAGCAGAGGAATTCTGGCAAACCCATTTAAAAAATCAAAATCTTTCTGCAAGGTGCAAAGCAGCCTTTCCTGAAGGGAAGAAACCACATCCTCCTCAGACTTCTCTGTTAAGTAGCCTAGGGTGGGCTGTACAGAACAGAATTGATTTCTCCCTTATTAGAAAGAAGGAATGTCTTCCCACCTCTCCCTCCCCAGGCTTATTTACTCTCTGGTGGCAAAACCAAGAGCCTGCCTGCCATGAAAACAGTGCTATTTCCATAAGTGAGGCAAGGCACTGTTCCTGTGCTGTGGGAGGAGGGCAACCAGTTTGGTTTAGCACAGCCTGGCCATTCCTGTGTTTACAAGTAAATGGTTAAGAGAGCAGAGCCTTGCTCTGGTTGTAGATCAGGCTGGAGAGCCAGCAGGCTGTCCTGGGCTCTGCCTTATCTAGTTCCTGTCTGCTGTCTCAGAGGGCTGTCTGCTCCAATGGTTGTAGGTAAACAGGGTGGGGAATGCAATGTCTGTGGGCAGCAGGGAGCTGTGCATGTTCTCTGCAAACAGACATGGCAATTTTTATTACTCTTGAGGGTTTTTTTTCCCCCCACTGGGATTTGTCACAAGGCTATTTGGGCCTGTGTCAGAGAGCATGAGTATTGTGTATCTCCAGTCATTGTATTTTCTCCAAAAAATCAGTATGAGTGTGTAGGCTGAGATGATGGATCCTATACAGTGGTGGGGCCTCAAAAAACCCTCAGAGGAAGTCAAGTGCTTGCATAGACAAGGACTACAAAGGCAAATTGAATAATGGCCTTCAAGGCACAGCTGTATCCAAAGGCAGCTGCTGCTCTAGGACAATTGTATGCTGCAGTTTAACACTTTCTCCTCTGTGTGTGATAAGTAAGTGCTGGAGTGACCTTCAGGATCCTGGCTCTTTCAGGTGGGTGGTTTTTGACCATCAGTTTAAAATGGGACTGTGAATAGGTAATGAGTTTGTGCCTCATTAAAACAGCTGGCCAGTCCAAATCATGGCAGAGACCAATTTATTTACAACCTGCATTGCCTTCTGTTTAAACAATGCAACCTTTTAAATCCTGCCATATCTCTGGTGGGACTTGGTTTGTGTCCTTCCAACCTCCAGACCTCCCTATGTGAATGGGACTGATGAAATGCTCTGACTGATGAACAGATAAAGCACCCTAGCAACACAGCCCATGGTGCAAGAGCTGAGTGTCTGTAGTAGCAAAGCTACTAAAAAAAAAAAAAAAGAAAAAATTCTTTTCTTTTTCATGTGTTAATTCTTTGTTGGTTCCAGCTCTGTAGTTTCTAGGCCACACTACTTAGAGCCCTGCAGGTATGTGTCAATGCCAGCAGTATGTGGTCCTTAAGGAAAAAACCTTCCACTTTGCCCTGATGAAGCTGTCCATAAACACTGATTAGCTTCTCTGCCAGTTTATCTGAATGAGCTGCTTCAAAGATACTTCTTTTATATTGAATTGGCTTCTATTTTGATGTATTTTATGAGTTACAGACCTTTAACAAAGGGTATTGATTGCGCCCAAAAATGTTTTAGATGTAATCCTAGAATCACAAGAGAATGGAGAGCAGAGCTGGAATGAGAAAAAGGCATTGAGTTCCAGCCTGGCATGCCGACAGAGTTAATTGTCTGTGGAGTGAAGCAGTAGCTGAATAGATGTTTTTGGGTTGTGGCTGACACGCTTGGGTACTGATGGCATTTTCTGGACCTGCCTCGGAGAGGTCAAATTCTCCCCAGATTGAGACACTTTGCAGTTCTAGTTCATTACATTATAGCAGGGGAGGATGGTGTGAAAACAGCTTGTCAGGGTCTCGAGCAAATCTCACGGGCTCACATGGATTGTCAAGTTACTGAGCCATCCAGAAAAGATGGCCAACTTTTGGGCACTAATTCACCAAGGCTGCATTAAACATTTTCAAAACAAAGTTGTTTTAGAAGAGTGGATGTCCTGACGATGACCTGGAGCTTGGTTGCACTGACAGCCAGCAGAACTTCGGTGCTGAGGCTGGAAATGAACGGAGCAATCAGCAGCTGCCTGTGAGTAACAGCTCCATCCCTGCAGGTGGACAGGTACCTGTACCAGCTGCGCCTCTCTGACGATGTGCTGCGGGATGTGATGGCTCGATTCCAGGCCGAGATGGTGAAGGGGCTGGGCAGAGACACCAACGCCACGGCCGCAGTGAAAATGCTGCCGTCCTTCGTGCGCTCGCTGCCCGACGGCTCAGGTGGGTGCCTGCTCCAGCTCTGCACTGCTGCCTTAGCAAAGTGAGCTGCTGCCAGTGCTCACAGCACAGACACAGGGCAGCCAGTGCCTCTGCGTTCCTGCCTGTCTCATCGAGAAAGCACGGGTGTGTATTGAGCCTGGGGGAGTGCTGGAAGGGTGGTTTTTTTTCCATGCACCAGGGGGATTTTGACCGAATGCTGCAGGTTTGAGGAGAGTGCTCAGGAACAGCCTGTCCCATCTGTTCTGAGTGCAGGCCGTGCTGTAGGAGCTGTGGCTGGACATGGCAAGGGCAGCCTCTACAGCTCAGAGCCTGCAGTGCAGGGTGGTGTGGCCTGCCCTTCTTGGAGCTACAGTGAAACCCTCAAATGGCCAAGTGACAGCAACCTCAGAGCTGTGATCCCCAAACTCTGCACTGCTTTTTCTGATTTCCCCAAAAAGTGATCTCTGCTGCCCTTCCTTGGGAAAATCTGCTTCTGCATGGGGGTCTACCAGGAAATAGTCTGCTCTGCTTCTTCAGCTGAGGCTTGAACAGAGAGGGAGAAAGTGCAGTAGTGTCCTCTGGGAGGAAGCTCATCTTGTTAGGAGGAATATACATGTCCAAAATAAGTCCTCAGCTAGCTCCTGGCAGTGCAGCCTGACAAAAAATTACGTTTTTCCTGGGTTTAACGAAGTTAATTTGTGCAGGACTCTGTCTGGCCTAGGTCAGGACTCTGTGTAAACTAACTGTGCAGAAAACTGAAATGTTAACTTTGTACGTTATTTCTACATGACTTTATTCCTTCTGATGGTAATTTCTCTGCAGTTAAATGATCAATAACAGCTCTAATGGCATAAAGAAGGTGTTTGAAGGCAAGTCCCTTGAAATGAGGCATGTCTGGGAGAAATTATACACAAGCTGACTGGATGGAAGAAGGTGCTCTTCCTTTGCTTCTAGCTTCATCAAAAAGAAAGAAATACTTTCTTAACCCTTGCAGTCTCAGTGACACTCACTGGTCCTCAGGTCTCACAAATCTCGATGCTGTCCTGGAACAGCAGGCAGCCCCTGAGGCCAGGAGATGTGGAAAATTGCATGTAGTGTCATCAGTGCTTCAAGAGTGGATGTTTCTCAAGGCCAAGGTTGGACAGTGCTCTCCTGGCCTGCATGGCCTTCCCAATGTGTCAAGGACGTGCTGCAGCATCAAGCTGGGCTATATCTTATTGATACACTGCCTGCTCTAAGTATGACATTGATTTTTCTCTTTTTGCTTTCTTGAAAAAATCCTTGTTGATTATTTTGCTTCCAGACAGGTTAAAACTTCCAGCAGGTTTAAACAGCTCAAACTTGGATGGTTATTCTCCATTTGCAATAGCAATTAACTTTGAGTTTTTAGGGGTTTTTTTTTGTGCCCTCAGTGTTGCTGCCTGAAATAACTCATATAGAGCATCTTCAGTTTTTCATTGTTTAGGGATTACTGGTCTGACTAAAGTCATGGTTTACTGAGTAACCCAGTCTGTCTCCTCACCTTTGATAGCTGACCATGGTATTTATTACAGGTAGAATTTCCTGCTTCCTTCCCTTTCAGGACCAGATTTAATAAAATGTAATCACATGTTTGGGTTATGGAACAAAGATCATGAAAGGCTGGGCACATACCACTTTTTTTTCCTTTTGGGAAGGGCATTTTCCTGTGTGTGGGATAAACAATTGTTTTATTGTAGCAGTGAGGCCAAACTGTCCTTCCATCTGAGGTTTGCTGCTGGGGTTGTATGCATCTGAGCAAGCCTGTGAAACAAAATGGTACTTTCACAGAAACACCAAAAGACATTTGAAAAGGATTGTGTTGGTTGACTTTGGGTGGCAAATTAGCTTTGCCCCACTTGGAATTTGACTTCTGCACAGAAGCTGAATCTTAACATATGCCTGCGAATCCTCTACTGGATACAGGTCTCCCATTCTGATTGTCCCACATTTCAGGTGACAGTTTTGCAGCCTCTGTGTGCTCTGGTTGGCTTTGCATTTATTTGGGCCTTTCTTGCTGAAAAGCTCATCCTTCTGCAGCTTGAAAATATGCTGCTGTGGAAGGAGCAGGGCGGACAAACCCAAACTGCCAAATAAAAAGTTGAATTAGCTATGACACAGCGAGCTAAGAGGGGAGACCTGATAGCCTCACTTGGGGTTTCCAGCTCTCAGTCTCTCTGATGCTCCCAGGCCCATGGGGTGAGGATCTGCCACGATGGGCAGGAGAGGCTGTGGCTGAGGGAGAGCCCTGGGCTGTGGCCATCAGCCTGGCACCTGAGCCACACTTTGTGGCCATCCCCAGTGATGTTGCCTGCTTGTGTTGCAGAGAAGGGTGAGTTCCTGGCTGTGGACCTGGGTGGCTCCCAGCTCCGTGCCCACCAGGTGAAGGTGTTTGATGACGGGAGGCAGAGCAGCCAGCTGGAGAGCAAGTCCTACCCCACACCCAAGGAGGTCACACAGGGCAATGGAGCTGAGGTAGGGCACTGCTGTGCTGCTGCTGTGCTGGAGCTCCTGCCTGCAGGACACAGCCCCACTGGCCTCTCTTTCTGGGCAGCTCTTTGATTACATTGCTGACTGCCTGTCAGACTTCATGGAGACCAGAAACCTGAAGCATAAGAAGCTGCCTCTTGGCTTTACGTTTTCTTTTCCGTGCAAACAGACCAAACTGGAAGAGGTAAGATGCATAAAGAAGTACTCTGGTCAAGCTGAGCTCCTTGCAGAATCTGGAGAAGCTGTTGAATGCGGGTGTTACCCTGTGGCTTTTATGTGGGGTCATGTTTGCATAGCTCTCTGAAGGAGGCATGGGTGACTTTGAGCATTTAGCTAGACTTGACTACCCTTCAATCATTCATTTCTCATCTCAAGGCAGCATGATCTGTAAGCTAAAGCTATTCTATTGCTTTATCAGTACCCAATTCCACAGGAACCATGTGCCCTTGTATTAGCACCGTTAGAAATAGACTTTTGTGTCTTGAAGCATCTTTATTTTTTTAATCACTGTCAGTTTCTTTTATTTACAGTTGATTCTAAATAGGAAATACCTGTAGCTGAGCTGCTTGAGACACCTCTTGGGGAAATGAAGGGCTGGTGGCAACTATTTTGTGTTCTCTTATCCTAGCCTCTCTTATTTCTAGGGGTCTGTGCTTTGGGTTGCAGTCCTGCAAATGCTTTTTGCTTAATGCTATTAGATTGTGGTCAGCATAGGAAAGCCACATGTGCTTTAAATGAGGCACAGGGAGAAACATTTACAGAATTGGGACTTTATGACTGTACCTTTTGGTTATGCTGGTACTGACAGGCACCCCAAGGTAAGATGTTCTGCTCTGACTTGTTTTTGCTGAGTTTGAATGTGTGGAGAGACATAGTGGAGTTCTCCACACACTTTAGTCTTGGCTGGCTTTGTGGTTTGTGTGCTAAACCCTGTGTGCTTTTGGGTCACTGCACTGTTACTTTTCAGGGGGTTCTTCTAGGGTGGACAAAGCACTTCAGGGTGCGAGGAGTTCAGGACACAGACGTGGTCAGCTCTCTGCGCAAGGCCCTCCAGAAGCACCAGGCAAGTTCTGCACCTGCAGGGGCTGAGCCTGAACACCTGGGAAACCAGCTCTTGGTGTGTGGCTTCTTCTGAGAGCTGTCAGACATCCTGCAGGGATGGTCAGCAGCAAGTGCCCAGCATGCTTGGTAGATCTGAATCTGTCTGGCAGCTGCAACTCAGGCTGCCCCAGTGTCAGTGTCACTGACTCAGGCCAAGGGAATCTCTTGTGAAACCTCACAGCACTGAGATACAAAACACTCAGTAATTTCACACACTGTTTCACAGCCTGGCTTGTGGTAGGGGGAAACTGTCATCTCAGGTTGGCACACTTAAGTGCTGGCTTGCCTGTCCAGTCTGTAGGATGGAGCCATTGCAATTTTTCAGGTCAGCAGTAAGACATGATTAAATCTGCCCTTGCACTAGCATCTAGCCTTTGAATAACACTGTTTTAATACTTTGGAAAGCCTTGCTTTTCGTGTTTGGTGCTATTGCTAACACCAGCTAGGAAATAAAAGACATCTTTCCCTATCTTGATGACTTCATAGTAAAGAGGCAACTGCACAGCCTAGATGGAAGGACTTTCTACTTGAGTGTGGTATTGCTGCACAGCTGTAGCTGCATTTCTGTGTGTTTTCTGTCCCATTTGGTGGGCTCTGCTCAGGTGGTAGGTAGGATGTTATCCTTCCATGCAGCCTGTAAGCACAGCATCACAACACTCACACCAATACCATGACAAATGAGGTGGGGTTGGGGGAAAACTAATTCTTTAAGCAAAGAGGCTGGTGAAACACTGGAGAGTTCAGAGATATTTGTAACCTTACAGGGTTGTTGGAAGAGTGAAGTAAAAGGAAGTAGTGTCTTTGTTTTCCTGAATGAGGCCTTCAAAGTGCCTGCATGCTGTGCTTTATCACACAGGAGGCTTTCTGAGCTTTTTTCCCTGTTAATCACTCATCTTTATGCTGTTAGGACATAGATGTTGATGTTTTGGCACTGGTCAATGACACGGTGGGAACCATGATGACTTGTGGATACGATGACCAGCACTGTGAAGTTGGACTCATAATTGGTAATTTTTCCTGTTCACCATCAAGGGTTTTTTCTCTCTCATTTGTTGAATTACTGCAAATCTGAAGTGGGAGGGAATTTCACAACACAGGAAAAAATGGAAAGAAAATGGAAAAAACAATGGTTGGGTTTTCAAGCCTGGCTGCCTTCTGTAAAGCAGCTGTTTTTATGCTGATCACATTGCCATCAAATACCACAGTCCCCATTTTGTCTGGGCTCAGTTGTGACCAGCATACTAAACTTTTCTGCTGACTGTATAGAAAATTACTGTGTCTGTCCAGAGAAAGCTGAATTCCCCTCATGTCTGGTAGTTAGTACCAGCTATGCTTTCCACAATTTCTCCATTTCATGCACCATGATGTCTTTTATTAGGCGCACAAAAGTACATTTGAAAAAGAAAAAAAATGTTTTTAAACAAGTCAAGCCTTAGAATAATTTCAGGTTTTTATCATTCACTGTGAAATGGTGATTTCACAGGTGCAGGTGGCCTATATTAGCATCCTGTGCAACAGGGGTTATGTGTTTGCATTTCCTTCCAAAGACAATATACTGACCTATTCCCAAAGATGTGGAACAAACAGTAGTTTACCCAATACCCACAGGGACTGGCACCAATGCCTGCTACATGGAGGAGATGAGGCACATCAGCCTGGTGGAAGGGGATGAAGGCACGATGTGCATCAACACGGAGTGGGGGGCCTTTGGAGATGATGGGGCTTTGGATGATCTCCGCACAGAGTTCGACCGGGAGCTGGATCTGGGATCTCTCAATCCTGGAAAACAATTGTAAGTGAATCCCTGACTGACTTCTCAGAGTGCTCTGCCCGTGTTTGCCAAGAGCCCCTTTGGAACAGGAGTTCTCCTAGGTGAACCTGAGATGGCTTGATGCTGGTTCTGTCTGATCCAGGTCTTTCCCTTCTTGGAAGGGTGAGCACCTTCCACACCTCCCTGCTCCAGGCCAAGTGTGTTGTTAAAACCAGATGGTTGCTCTGGTATGATGCTGTAGAGGGCTAAAGAGAGCCCTGAAATCCTTCCTGTGCTCCATTCCAGATTTGAGAAGATGATCAGCAGCCTGTATTTGGGGGAACTTGTAAGACTCATTCTCCTAAAAATGACAAAGGAAGGCCTGCTCTTCAATGGGAAAGTGTCAACAGCTCTGCTTACTAAGGGCAAGATTGAAATGAAACACGTGTCTGCAATGGAAAAGTAAGAACTTGTAATACAATCTTTGAGGGTAACCACTCTCAAAGTTAGTCTTTCACTAGCACAGCAGTGATAATGAAAGTGTAGTTAAAATCTGTGAGTGCTGGGAACAATCCTGAATTGTTCAACTTGATTGTGCTTTTGCCTAGGAGAAAAGCTGACCTTTCTGTGAGTAGGAATTGGTGTAAGATAGCTTTAACTAAGTTCCACAGTAGCAAGAAGTGTATTGGTAAACACCCCAGGTGCAGGTTTTTTAAATAACCTCTCTGGAGGCCTGAGTGTGTGGGATGATTGCTGCAGTTTTCAGCCTCTCTGATGTGGGAATACTGGGGCTGTGGAGATGTAGTACAGATTATAGATTAGCTAATGGATGACTGCATGGAAAACCTGGATTCTGATGTTTTGAAGAGGAACCCTGCTCCTCATTGTGACTCCAGGAATTATTTTCTTTATTGTACTGAGTGAAGCTGTTATATCCATTCTTGTGCTCTTCTCCTTTGGACTGTTTTATCCCTTCTGTTCTTGACTAGCTGATTGGTCTCACCAAATGCTGAACCCCAGGAAGCAGCCTGTCTCCCCTGGGTACTTTTGGGAATGCTGTGAGGAACGCATTACTGGTTTATGGGAACCAATTTTGATGCTGTCTTACAGGCTGTGCCGTGGTCTCCTCTCATTTCTTTTTGAGCCAGGGTATTGATTTGTATGTTTGTGCATTTGGTGGTGTATCCCTTTGTTTTGGGGTTAGGTACAAGGAAGGTCTGAGCAACACAAAAGAGATCCTCATGGGGCTGAACCTGTTTCCCTCTGAGGAGGACTGTGTTGCAGTCCAGCACGTGTGCACTATCGTTTCCTTCCGCTCGGCCAACCTCTGTGCCGCCGCCTTGGCAGCCATCCTGACCCGGCTCAGGGAGAACAAAAAGCTGCTGAGGATGAGAACCACCGTTGGGATTGATGGGGGACTCTACAAAACCCACCCCAAGTGAGTAACTAGAGAGGATTTGGTGATTGTTGCTGTTGCTAAGAGCATCCATCTGCATGTGCGTGTGGCTTTTCAGAGAACTGCCGGTTTTGCTTCAGCTTTGGGGTGAGCTCTAACTGGCTTAGTTATTGCAAAGCTGTCCCAGGAGTTTGAGAATTTGGAGTGGGGTTGGAAAAACATCACCTGTGGAATAATGGTGTTGGAGGAAATGCAGTTGATTTCTCAAGTGACTCCTGGGTCTCTAGGACACTTACAGTTCACTGTGGGTTTTATCTTTTCTTTCTTTCCCCCTCCCTCCACGACTTCCCTGATTTTGAACCTGTGCTTTCCCAAACCAACAACCTTCTCTGTTGCAGCACTGCAGCAGTTTTGCACCACTTAATTAGTGGTTTCTCTCAGTCTCTTCTGCTTTCACTCAGAGCCAGGATTAACAAATACACGATGGAAATGGATTTTCTTGTGTTCGGGCTTGGTTGTTGGTTAAATCTTATCAGAAAGTTCAGCAACACTTCTAGCCCCCTGCTAGAAGCAAGGAAAATGGAGAAAGATCCAGCTGCTACAAGGTCTTCTAAAGCCAAACAGTCCAATGGAGAATTAACACCTCTATTACTTATACTTTTGACCCAATAACTAGATTCTCATGACCCTTAGAGTGACTGACTGACCAACCAGAAACTACTGCCTGAAACCCACGAAGAAGAAGGAAAAAGGAAGATGAACACTGAGACAAAACCCTAAATCCTCCATCTTGTCCCATATACTATAAAAACTTCAAATTTAAAACCCTTTGCC
>WBND01000628.1:463478-508698 GCA_013398595.1 Tychaedon coryphoeus | reverse complement strand
AGAAGGTGCAGTTTTCCTCTGAAGGTCCAGGGATGATGTGGGAAAGTCCGGCTTCTCCTCTGGAATCCAGTGGGAAAGGCTGCTTTGGTGTTCCAAATCTCAGTTTTTATCTAGGTAGGAAAGGCTTGGCTCCTCCCCTGGCTGGAGCATCTCCCATGGGATGATGTAATTTTATCAGTCATGCAGTGGGACTGAATGGCCCATTAGCAGATGATATCTTCCTGGAGGGAGGATGGGCTGTGGTTAAGATAGAGATGATTGCCCCAGCTGGTTTAAAGCTGGCCCATGAGCAGATAATGTGTGCCAGGAGATCAGGGTGCCAGAGCACACCTTCCTGGCGGTGCCGAGCAGAGCTCTGTCCCTGCAGGTTCGCCAGGCGCCTGCACAGGGCGGTGCGCAGGCTGGTGCCCACCTGCGACGTGCGGTTCCTGCTGTCGGCGGGCGGCAGCGGCCGCGGCGCCGCCGTGGTCACGGCCGTGGCGCGCAGGCTGGTGGCGCGGCGCCGCCGCCTCGACGCCGCCCTGGCGCCCTTCCTGCTGCCCCCGGGCACCCTGCGGGAGGTGAGGGACAAGATGAGGGCCGAGCTGGAGTACGGGCTCAAGAGGGAGGCGCGAGGCAAGGCCACCGTGAAGATGCTGCCCACGTACGTCTGCGGGATGCCGGATGGAACAGGTGAGGTTGGTTCCTCGTCGCCTGGGGGCGGTTCAGCAAAGTTGCTGGTGGGGAGGGAATGTGCTAATTAATCTGGCACATGCCGGGGGGATTTCTGTTGTCAAACCGGTGCTCCTTGCTATGTTATCTTCAACCCCACGGGATAAATCGAATGTGCTGTTGGTGTGTCATCCTGAGTGGCAAACCAGAAGTACCAAAATGAAATACCTTTCTTCTCCTTCAGAGAAAGGAAAGTTCCTCGCCCTCGATCTTGGTGGCACAAACTTCAGGGTTCTGCTGGTCAAAATCAAAAGCGGCAGAAGAAGGTCGGTGCAAATGTACAACAAAATCTTTGCCATTCCTTTGGAGATCATGCAAGGGACAGGAGAAGAGGTAATCTTCAATGACTGTTCAACTGATCCAGCCAAGGCCCATTGTATGGGATAACTTGTGAGATTTACATGGTGGTTCTTTCCTTCCAGCTCTTTGACCATATTGTCCAGTGCATAGCCGAGTTTCTGGAGTATATGGGGATTAAAGGTGCTCGGCTTCCTCTGGGCTTCACCTTCTCCTTCCCCTGCAGGCAAGCCAGCATTGACAAGGTAACTGCAGCACAGAATGGGTCAGGTGGCAGCTCTGCATCTGCTTTGCACATGCTATCATTTTGGGCAAGGGTGATTTGTTTGTTAGGAGAATTTATTGCTTTGCTTTGCAAATTAGTTGTGTTTCATGAGAAAGTTTTCATCCCATGTTATCCTGTGGGAGGCAGAATCTTCACTTCTTGTCTCTGGTAAGTGGAGAACATGACTTCCTTTTGTCCTGTAAAGATTAAGCCCTCATGACAGCAAGATGAAGTACATATTTTTAATAACCCAAGAATATTTTTAATAACTCAGGAATTTCCTTACGTATTTCCATAAGTGTTTTTTGCAGTATTTCCCTCACAGGTAATACAATGGCTGTCTGCACAAGAGGTGAGATGAGGTTTTCAAAATGAGATTTAAGAGGTACTGAGTGCAGTGCCTTGATAAATAGCTGAGTAAACTTGAAGCCACTACCATCAGCAGCTGAGTAACAAAGATACACGTGCACAGCCTGCACTAGACACCCACAGTAACCTGTCCAGGGAAATACATGATTTGGGAAAAAAAAAAAAAAAAAGCATTGGGGTGGGAGGCAAGAAAAAGCTGATGCTTGCAATGTACAGTCTGCTCTTTGTCTTCACTTATGACTTTCTTTTTCTTCTGTTTCAGGGAACACTTGTGGGATGGACAAAAGGATTCAAGGCAACAGACTGTGAGGGGGAAGATGTTGTTGATATGCTAAGAGAGGCCATCAGGAGAAGAAATGTGAGCTGTTTTTTTCTGCTCATTTTGGTGTGCTTAATGGAGCCTCACTATTCCTCTGGCATTCCACTACTGATTGTGGCTCGTGTTTCAGGAGTTTGACTTGGACATTGTAGCAGTGGTGAATGACACTGTTGGGACCATGATGACTTGTGGATATGAGGATCCAAACTGTGAGATTGGCCTTATTGCAGGTACAGTGATGGTCAAGTGACCACTGTGAGAAGGAAGCACCTGTGCAGAGCTGGGCTTTGGGATCTGTAAAGCAGCACCTTTTAATTGATTTTGATATATGGTGTTATTAGTTGCTTGGGGTTCTTGGCAGATTCGTGTGGTGTTCAGCAGGAAACTTAACAACATCTGTAGCAGATAAGTTCCTGAACCTGCTGGCCTTTTGGTCATATCTCTGAAGTGTAGGCAGGGTAAAAGAATACAAGCAGGTAGAGCATGAATTCTTATTTTGCCAAGTGCATTCATAGTTAGTGTGTAGCCAGTTCATAGACCACGGAACAAGCAAATATTTTTAAAAATCTGTATGAATTCTTGTTGGGCTTTTTAGATGATTCCCCCAATAGGTTTCCCCAAGTTTTGATCCAGAAATATATCTAAGTATAGAATCACAGAATGGCCTGTGTTGGAAAGGACTTTGAAATTTGAGTTATGGCAAAGAGAGCTTTGAGATGAACACTGCAATCATCTTCCATAAGTTTCTGGTGCTGCTTCACTTTTCCAGCTGAAGTCTTGTCATTTCTTTCCTTCTAGGAACAGGCAGCAATGTTTGCTACATGGAGGACATGAAAAACATAGAAATAGTGGAAGGGAATGAAGGAAAAATGTGCATTAATACAGAATGGGGAGCATTTGGTGACAATGGCTGCATTGACTACATCAGGACAAAATATGACAGAGAAGTAGATGAAGGCTCACTAAACCCAGGGAAACAGAGGTAAAAGTGATGGTCCTGATGCCAGAAGCCTGATGAAGTCAGTCTTCGAGAGACACTGGCTGCTTTTTAAAATGTGCTAAATGAATGAATAATCAGAAAGGAAATTTTAATATTGCATTTCTTTTGTTGCTTGGTAAGTAACCTAGATATAAACAAACAAACAAAAAACCAGAAGAAAAAAACAAAGACACACGTTTTTACCACAGCACTGTTTTCATCTTAAAGCCTTACCAAACGGCGCAGCTTTTAAGGTTTCCCTGCAAAGTCTAGTCCCATGCTTTGTTCCTCCTCTTAGGGTGATTTCTCAAAGGTAAATTACAACTTAAGCAAAACCATAAGCTGAACTTGACTGTTCCTTGTTGGGTAAAGACAGTATTGATTAGGTGTGACTCACTGGGGAATGCATACAGGGACAGGGAGGAGTTTCACTTCAGTGTGAACTCTGGCTTTATCACTGTCTTCTGTTTAATATTACAATGCTTTTTTCTGTTACCATTTGGCATAGGTAAATATATTGTAATTACTGTTTGCACTTGAAGTCACTGCAACAGATTTTGATGATTGAAAAATAGAGTTTAATGGCTATTGCTCTGCAAGCCTGGACTGCTTTTTTTGGAGTTCACGGGGCATATACATACCAATCATGCTGAACAGAGCCATCTCTTTAAATGAGCATTTCTATTCCTCTTTTGACCCAACAGGTATGAAAAAATGACCAGTGGAATGTACCTAGGTGAAATAGTAAGGCAAATCTTGATTGACTTAACCAAACAAGGGCTGCTGTTCAGAGGACACATTTCGGAATCGCTCAGGAAAACAGGCATATTTGAAACAAAATTCCTGTCTCAGATTGAGAGGTAAAGTTGTTAGATTTACATGGTTTAAATCCTTCAAGTCCTCTGGGACACCTAGAAAACAGTGTTCTGCAAGGGTGGGGAGCACTTTCCCTCTAGAAGTCAATTAGGCCAGTTATAGTTTTCTTCTTTGTGCATCCCCCACCTCCAGAATAAAAGTTAAGAATGAGAAACTGGGGGAGTTACAGAGTTATTTTTGTAATTATATGGATTATCATTTCCTGTCCACACAACTGGGCTATCTCAGATGCCTTGGCCATCTAGCTAAGTGCTTCTTGTGGGACTTAAAATAGCACTTACTTGAGAAAGTGAGAAGTCAGTGATATGTGAATATGTGCTTACCTGTAGCACATGGATATGAGCTATACCTATCTGTGCATGACTGCAATGGTCTCTAAGCTGTTTGAAACTCTTTCTGCTGTGGAAAGCCTTGAAAGGAGAGTGTCAGCCTTGAGACCTGAATTAAGTCAGGTGGCTGATCTGGCTCTGCTCCCTCATGACTTTGTGAGTTAGATGAATGACTGCTGTTCCAGCCTAGGAGGTGCAGCCTAACATAGCAAAGGGCATGGCAGGAGCAACTTTTCCCCCTGAATTCAGCCAGAATTCAGCCTTCAAAGAGCTGGAGAGGTGCCATTTCCTTTGGCCCCCAGCTGTGTGAGCTGCTGGAGCTGTCCCCAACACCCCTCTGTGCTTCCCCGTGCGCAGCGACCGGCTCGCCCTCCTGCAAGTGCGGCGCATCCTGCGGCAGCTGGGGCTGGACAGCACCTGTGAGGACAGCATCATCGTCAGGGAGGTGTGTGCAGTCGTGTCCAGCAGAGCTGCCCGCCTCTGTGGGGCTGGGCTGGCTGCTGTCGTGGAGAAGAAGAGGGAGAACCGAGGTGTGGAGCGCTTGCAAGTCACTGTTGGAGTAGATGGGACCCTGTACAAGCTCCATCCACAGTGAGTGCCACTTCCCTTCGCTGTTTGCTCGTTTGAAAACATACCAAGCTGGACCAGCCTTCTGCTGAGATGATCAAAAAACTGATTAAAAATACATTTCCCTGCATTCTGTCATTTCCCTTTCCCAACCACAGGATCAAAAATTGCAAAGTCAGCTCCAGTTACCACTGGGAGGCTCTTTTCTCTGGGATGTTGGGTGAACCTCATACTTATTTTCCAGTGTTTTGGCATATTTCTACAATATCTGAGTCTCCCAGATAGCAAACTGTCTTGAGTTTTTTGTAGTTGGGTAAGTATTCTGTGAGCCAGGCCTAGAAATAGATGCATTAACTCTTGAGCTGGGAGAAGAGAACCTCCTTCACAATCTCTGGGGATGCATGGCATCACACTGAACAAAATCCAAGAGGAGAAATAAAAATTAGAATCTGATTGCATACGGTAATCTGTATCTTTCATGAATAGGAGAAAAAGTGAAAGAAAGCAATGGCTGAGGTTATGGTTCCTTGCTTATAGGTGAATACAAAGATCTCAGACCAGGAAGCAGCTGCTAAAATGTTCTGTTCTTCTCTCCCTTCCCTTTCAGTTTTTCTGCTGTCCTGCGGGAAACCGTGAAGGAGCTGGCACCCCAGTGTGATGTGACTTTCATGCTTTCTGAAGATGGGAGTGGGAAGGGAGCTGCCCTCATTACTGCAGTTGCAAAAAGATTGCATAATCTTGGACAGAAGTAGAAATGAGCAGTCAAGTAATTTCAGCCCTGCCAGGCGTGTGCAGTAGGGATTTGCTGAGTGGTGATTCAGGATAGCTTTGCCAGACACAGGTACATTTTATTTGGGGGAGCAGCTGGTTTTGACCAACCAGGATTGTGGATTTTTGTCCTTGGGTAACTTGGATTAGACATTTCTGCTCCCCACTGACATTATATCTTGGCATACCACAGGCTACTCAGTTCTGTACTTCCTGCAATGCATCTCTAATGCACATAGGAGAGTGCAAACAAAACAAAATCAACCCAAATGTGTCTTTTTATGCACCACAGCTGATTTTATCAGCAGTACCTTAGGATTCATGTGCTTAGTTTTGTCTTGGCCTGGCTCAAAGAATATTGAAATTCTGATGTTGCATCTTATCTAGTGGACATATTTGTTCAATGCTTCACTGGTTTTACAATAAATTTGCAGATGAAATAAATTAATGGACTTTGGTCAGTGATGCTCCCCCTCCCGCTGCTGCACTGGTTGCAAGTGTAATGTAAAGGAAAAATGTAAAGGAAAAATTTCCTTTGTGAATGTAAAGGAAAAAAAATATGATTCCACAGAATATCAGTTTTTGTCAAAATATGTCAGCGCATCTGAGTCACATAAAGCTAAACCAATGCTGGATGGATTCTGACTGTGATTCTTTTGGTACTGAAGGAAAGAGAATGTGGAAGGAGCTGCAATGTGTGTCAGGGCTACATAGAGGGTATCAAACAGGCCACCAAAACAGCTGTGTAGAGGGAAAGAAAAAAAATCACCTGAATTTCTGAAAGTCTCCTCTTTGTTTTCCCTCTGTTACCTTCTTGCATGTTCCTGAGAGAATGGTTTCCATTTTGTGCTAAGGAGTTTATCCTTGGTTTTCATTTTCTGTGGCCTGCTGCTCTGCCTGTCTGTAGTCTGTTTGTAAATAAATCTGTGTTGTTGTGAGCCTTTGCTTCTCTGTGCAGTGAATCTTCCGAGCTGTGGGAAGAACATGCAGGCAAGTGGGAGCTTTCTTAAAACCTATATCTTTAAACCTTAACCTTTCTTTAAATCTGTAAGAGTACTCAGCAGCACTTCAGGGATTGTAAAGTGATTGTGGACAGAGCTCATGGCCTTGTGTGACCAAATGTCCCTCACCTGATTTACCCAGAACAAACCAAAACAATAATGTGGTACAGAGAAGCAGCAAATCTGTGTCCTGCCTCTTCTCTGTTCTCAAGTATTCCTGTATCTCTTCTAATCCTCTCTTTGTGGGCATTTGCTTCCTTGTGGGCTGACAGCAGAAAGTGGGGCCAAGAAATGTGCTTTAAGCCTAGCTAGGTCAAAAAGTGACTGTGGTGCAGGGGGATAAGCTTTATGTAATAATCTGTAACAAGGCCGCCGATGGGTTTAAATTTAGCAATCACAAATCCAAAATTGGAAGCTACAGACTTTTGCTGTTTTGTAGTTTTTGAAAAAAAAACCAAAATGTGTCAGCAGCTCTGTGTCTGTGTTGGAGTTACTGGATGGGTAGAAGAGACTTGAGAATAATTTTCACTTCTGAAGGAATTCCTCATGGTGCTGAGCTCACTGTGCCGAGCAGTTGGGAACAGACAAGTTGTGAACTCATATTACATTTAATGTTTTTCTCCTTTTGTGAAGAATATTGGTATTTTACTTTTTCTTTGTATTTCAGAATTTACAGTGCTGCAGAAACCAAAGCTTCCTATGTGTAAGGGCAGTTATCTGGTATGGAAGTTTGCTGCTGGTGATGAGCAGGTTAAATTTGGAGGCACTGGGTGCAGAAGGAAAAAAAATCAGATATTTGGTTTATGTGGGGCCTAGAATAGCTCTTCTAGACTGTTTTAGGCCCCAAAGGAGAAACAGGGATTTCAGCACATGAAATCTTGTACTATCTGTGTGGTTTTGGGCCTTTTGGGGGAGTGGATTCTGCTAATCTGCAAAGGTGCACCTGTGAATGGAGTATGTCCCTGTACACCTGGAATGAGGTGATGCAGACTTGCCCCAGATGGCCACGTGAGTATGGTGCAGAACACCTTTTGTGCTTCCATTCTAAAGCCTGTTCTGCACAGGTGGAATGCAAATCAGCAACAAAACAAGGTAAACTCCTCACATTTAGAAATAAATCCTCTCTTGCTTTGATTTTTCTTTTTAGTCTTTTTGGGAAATGAAATACTCACACAAAGTCAGTTTACACCTCAGCTGCAGTTACTCCTTTTTCTGCAGTAGATTAGGCCCACACAATAATATTCTTTTGCATGTGCAGTTTTTTTCTTCAATGAGTCTGTGGGATGGCATCTGAGCTGGGAGGACTGTCTGAAGGGGAATATGAGCAAAGCTTTGCTGGGCAGTCCTGGAGAAGGGCAGGATTGGGCACTGTGGGATTTTTATCCCACCAGGAATACAAACTTCACTTGTGGTTTCACAGGTATCCCACAAACGTGCCATGCCTTGACTTTCTCTAACCCAGAACTTTCTCCATCTGGGTAATGATGCAGCATCAAGCTCCTGATCCTGTCAACATGTGGAAACTCAGCAACTGGTGCAAACTTGCAGTCTCTCTTGTGCAGATATTAAACTGCTGAAGCCAAACACTTCTCTGCTATCTGTGCCATCGTACCTGGTGATTCAGTTCAAAGCCCTAGCTCACAATAAAAGTAGAGGCCTTCTATTAAATGTAACACAGCATATCCTGTGCTGAACAGTGTGGGCTGCAGGTCATCACATGGCTTTGTTAGTCAATATGAAATAAAATGGGATTGTTCTGCTTTCACATCTCAGATTTTTATTTTTCGACTTTTACTTTCCTACCCCTTCTTGGATAGCTTTGTGTTGCTTTATTGCTGCTTTCCCTCCAGTTAATACATTTAGTGCTTGAATTTATCAATTTTGTTTTGATGCTTCTTGAAGACATGAACATCTCTTTTCATGTCTAGGTCACACATGTAATTTGGAAAGCTGAAAGATCTTTAAATCACAGGTGTGACAGAAGTATTACTGAGAGAAAGAAATAAGGTTTGTACCTTTCAGAAATTCCCAGTAGATGATTGCAGTTGCCTTTTCATCCATAGGGGAAAAATACTCCTAAATATGTTGTTTTGCCAGCTAGAGACACATTTTGGTGGCTGTAGATTTGGACAGTGCTGGCCCTTGACTCATAACCTGTAAGAGAAAATGCAGCAGCAGCTCAGCGGTGACATATTCCCTTTGTCACTCTGACAAAGTTCAAAAGTAAATATAGGATCATGTGGAAATCCTTCAGAAATCCTGATTAGCATGATCTCCCTTCTTGAGGAGTCAATATTGTATAGGATTAGCAGATTAGTGTAAAGGAGTCTGAGGCTGAAATGCAGGTAGTACCAAAATGGAATTATTGTCTCTTGCATCTTCCTTGATTTGTTTCTTTGTGCTTGGTGAAATGAGCTGGCTTGGGTTTGAGGTCACCACAGGAGTTAGGTGAAGGGATAGCAGCAGACTTGAATCTAATCCTGTTCTAGGTAGACTTAGAGTTTCTCTAGAAAGGACCACCACTGCCTTGAACTGTCATTGTGGGCCTATCTAGAGCATTTCTCAGACTTGTGAAGTCAGTAGCTTGTCAAGTGATAAATACATAGATAGATATAAAACAATAATATAAGGGACCTATTCCAGTACCCAGGTGGCCTGTTGAGGTGAGAGGAGGAAGGGAAATAAGGCAGACGTCTTCTTTGTCCCAGCACCTAATCCACTCTATAAAGTTGATGTGGAAAGCAAGATATAAACCCACCAAAATTTTAATTAATGTTTTCCTTTCTCTCATTGATACTATCGCCTTGCAGGTGCACACTAAAGGTGCTGCAAGCGTGATGGGTCATGTCTGTCTGAGAGGGGAATGCCAAAATAATTTTGATCTTGTTGTGTGCTTTTTTTAACACCCTCCAGATGCCAGCCCCATCCCTGCTCAGCATTACACTTCATCTGCCTTGCACAGCTCAGGCACCTCTTTTACCTCAGTAAAAGCTGTGTTCTGTGAAGAGAGAACAGATTTGGCAAGAAACCTGGTAAACTTGGGTTCCTGCAGAAGGCCCTTCCCACTGGCTCAAGGAACTGGCTACAGGAAAATGGACAGAGGGCTCCAGGTGGGAGGATTCCTCTGCAGGAGCTAAAAAACCAAATGTTGGGGAATCTTGGCAAGCAGGAGCTTGCTGGGAGGAGAGGAAGAAGGTCCTTTCAGTCTTGATCTTTTCTGAGTTAAAAATCCCAAACCTAAAACAACTCAACCTTCCCAAAACAACACAAATTCTTATTTTTGTCTAGAAAAGTGTAAGTTAAAAAAACCAAACCCAAAGCTATATAAAAAAAACCAAAACAGCCAAAAGAGACGAGGGGGAGACTGAGTCTGTTTCACTGCCACTGTATTTGATTTTCTTCTTTTGCTGGAAAGGAGAAAGGCTGTTTGGAAATAAAGGGGAGAGATGTGTGAAGAGTATGGCACATCAACAGTCAAAGCTTCCCCATAAATTTGTTACTGCATATCAGAACAACTTTAAAGTAAGTCTTAATAGCAGAGAAAAGGGATGACAGCAATGCAAAGTGTGAAATGTGAAGAGCTCTTAATTACACGGACTTTTCAAGGGAATTAACTGGGTTAAGTGGTTAATGTGTTTATTGTTAATTGGGGAGGGGGGCTGTGGGGTTGTTGCCTTACTGGCATCCATTTTATTTGGATTTGGAGGTGAGCTGTAGCTCCCAGCCTCAGGCGTTTCAGACCAGGGCTCTGCTCTCAAACCCACGGGCATTATTGCTTCAGTTTACTTTTCTGGGGGTTGTTTTTGTCCTTCTCAATTTGCTGCTGGGATGTTCAGCTTGCCAAAGGTTTCTGTGCACCTGGGAAGCCCCTGTTTCCTGTAGGGCTGGCTTGGCCAGGCATGCTGTGCCATCTGCTTAGGGACTGCTGCCTGCCAGGCCATTGGAGAGGACTGTCCTCATCGTGTCAGGCTTGTCCCCTACTGGGAGCTAAAAAAAGGCTGCTCTGTGCTGCCACGAGAGGTGGAGAGCAGGGAGGTGTGGAGGGGATGGGGCTGAGCTTAGCCCCTCACCTGTGGGGTGAGCTGAGATCCCAGGGCAGCAGCCAGCTCTGGCATAAATAAAGCACGACTAGGATTGGGATGGAAGTGGTTAATGGAGCAGAGCAGCTGGGGATGGACAACTTGGTCCTAGAGGGGAGCTCCCAGCAGGAGGAGAAAATGCAAAGGGAAAAGTCTGAGCAGGTAAAAAAGGAAGGTGCTTTCCCAGCAGGCACGTCCCGAATACTTCAAAGCGGAAAGTTACGGACGCTGATTTGGGAGCAGCAGCTGATTCTGGAAACAAATGGGATAAATACTGGCATGAGAGAAAAAAAAAAAAAAAAGTCAAAATGCCTGAAGGGCACATGTGCTGCGGCCAGCGATTCTGCAGGAAATGCAATGAAACCAGAGAGAGTCGAGGAAACTGGACATGAGCACAGCTCCCAGTGAAGCCAAATGGAAGCCAAGGGCCTGGGAAGAGCCTGTGACAGCGTGCTGAGAATTTGGCTTTCTTTCCCTGGCTCTGCAATGAAGTAGCTGTGTTTAATGTGGGCCCAAGTCTGGCTGTGCTGAAGGAATTGTAAAGGTGTTTTTTGTTCTGAACTCAGAAATTCTCCTCCAGAGCCTTTTCTGTTGCTTTCAAGTGTGTGTTTTCAGAGCAAGGTCTAAAAAGGGTTTTCAGAGCTGTAGGTCTAAAGCTCAGTCTGTTAGTCTGAAATTTGAATAATTGCATGGTCATTAAATTTTGCACAAAAAGGAATTGACTCTAAAAGCAGCTGATATGTTATCACGATTAGGGCAATAGCAATGCCTTCTTTCATCACAATGAAGTTACATTGTTAGAGAGCATAATTGACATTTTTTATTGAAAGATTAAGAAGAATTTGTTTACAGCTTGCAAACAAAGAGGTTTTAATTCAACAAACTGCAGCAGGAATAAGCAGTAAGTGGCATTTTCATCTGCTGGCCGGCTAGAGCTTCAGCTGCAGAATGCTGTGGATAGAGAAGTATGAAGGAATTTGCAGCTCAATATCTGCCCAGTAAAGCGTGCACCACGCCGGCAAATGCCAGAAAGCTGACGGGGAGAAACCTTGAGTGCAAGGAAACAAAGGGCTATAGTTAATTTTGGCACCTTTTGGGAAGACCCCACGGATTTGGAGACCAGCTTCATGATGCCCGTTGTGAAAAGGTCAAGGTATGGCATTTCTGAGGATGCTTTTGCCACGGAGCCCTCGGGATAGCACCTGTCTGCTCAGCTGGCTGCTGGAGTAGGTATCTGGGCTATTTTTGTTTCTCTGGGTTTATTGCTTCATGGTCTAATAGGCTCAGGAGCTAAGTGGTACTGGCATTTCAAAGTGGCATGTTGTGATTGGAAGGGGGTGCTGTGGAAGTGTTTGGAAAGCAGATCCAAATGAAGCACCATCGTCATTTGACTGCAGAGAGGCTCTTTTGCTTTTCAAATATGTTTGGGATCCTGTTTGTGCTGGTGGTTGTGTCTTACTGTCCAGACTGCTCTCCAGATAATGCCAAGGGTATGTGAAAAATTCAGTGTTTTCTAAAAGCAAATTCCTCTTGTGCGGTTGGAAGTCGTTTGGATTTATTGTCCCAGCTCTGGTCAAAGTTTAAGAGCCCAAGTCAAACCCTTCTGTTCTGAGTACCCAGTGCTGCAGAGTGAGGAAGAAATCCCCTCGGGGCACTTGGGGTGCTGACAAATCTCTGCCCATCCCACCAGCCAGGGGAGCACCTGCTGAACCACGTGCAGTGCCACTGCTGGGAGGGGAGGGGAGGGGAGGGAAGGGGCTGAGCAGGCTGATGCTGTGAAGCACGAGAGCTCCTCACCTGTGCCACCAGCTTCGTGCTGGCAACCTGAATGCGCAGCACCTGATGCACAGGGCAGGTGATGGAACAGCTGAGGGCAGTTTCTGGGGCTGAATGTTGACAGAGAGCCACAGGCTGTGGTTGCTGCTATCTGTCCAAAACGAGGTTGTAGATAAAACTTGTGATTAAAACATTTGTTTGTATCGATGTCAAAAGAGTAGAAATACCCTGCTGGCAGGCAGGGATGCCCATGGGTCTGTCAGTGCTGGGTCAGGTCCCAGACGGGACTGGGGAGCTCAGCAGCTGTCCAAGGAGCCAGCAGGGATGAGCTGCAGTGGCCTAAGATACAGGGGCTCTTGTGAGGAAACTCCTGCTTTCCTAAAAGTTCTGTCTTCAAAAAAGGAAGGGAAACACAAGCAGGATGGGGTTATCCTTGTCACAGCAAGTACTGGGACAGCAGCTGAAATCTGGGGGCAGAGCTGTTGGCCAGGAAGTCAACAGAGCTGAGTTCCCCATTTAAAGCACTGAAATAACAAGAAAAGCTTCTTTTTTACATGACAAAAAAAAAAGTCTCCATCACCCATCTTTTGTAGCTATGCAGGGAAGCCAGACTCAGGTTTCCCACCAGGAATTGCGCAGGGGGATGGAGAAACCTATTCAATTAAAACAAGAACTTCCTTTCTGACACATACACGAGCTTTTGTTTTATGGAAATTGTTTATTCCACCTCTTCTTTTCTTTTTGTGTCTGAAAAATCTGAGAATGAAGACAGGGGTCCAGAGTCTCTTCTGGATTTGTGTTTGACCTGGTGTGGCTCCCTGACACCCACCCAGCCTGCCTGCAGGCTCTTCCTGAGCAAGACAGGGAACAAAATAGGAGGAAGAAGCACATGAGTGGATTTAAGGATGGGAGATGGGTCACCATGGGAAAAAATGATTCCACTTGGGGAATATTAATTAAAATGGATTTGGATGGTGAGAAACAGAGACAAAATTAAAGCAACACCTTCCCCAGTGTGGAAGTGTTATTAGTGTGCAACAGTATCCCCCAGTATGGATACTTGTGCCACCACAGTCTTCCCATGGAACTCCAGCAGCAGAAGAGTCCAGCCTGGGACAGTTCCCACCTTTCCTCACAGACAGCCTGCAGTCCCACTGCCCCCCCAAAAAACCTGAGAGAACCAGAGTGGCTTGAGGGAAGAAATGTTGGGGAGGGAAGAAATGTTGGGGTGGGGAGAGAGGACAACCCAGACACACCACGTAGATGCCCAAGGACCTGGCTGGGGCTGACTCCACCAGGTTTCTGATTCCACTTTAAAATGTTTCATGACAGCAGCCTGTATAAGTTGAAGAAGCTGAAATTTTGCTCAGCTGTGCTGTTTGCATCTGCCTCCAGCCTCTGTTAAGACAGCTCTGGACTTTAACCAAAAAAAGGAAAATAAAAAGGTATCACAAGATTATCACAAAGGAGCTCAAAGTCTGTGGTTGCTCCTGGATGATGCTTAGCTGCAAGCCCACCATCTGTGGCTGGCCTCCTGTACCGATTTTTAATGTGAATATTTTGTTTTTTCAAGACTTCATGGGTTCTTTTAATTAGAATAACAAACTGTCAATAGGAGTTTTATTGTGCTTTCAGGTGCTGCACATTTGCTTGCTAAGCCCTCTTCTCTGTGTGTGGCAGGAATCTCAGGGCACCACTGTATTTTGGGGCTCTGCGAGGGCCAGTGCCTAGCTGACATATTCCTTATTTCCACCATTCTTCTGGGTCACACCTGTGGTCCACAGCCCACACGTCCCAAATTTCCTCTCTCTCTTGGGGTGATGTTAGCTGTGAGTGTGCATCTGCTGTATCAGCTGCTGGAGGGGATTTTAAGAGAGCACTTGTCTGTGGGGGTGTATGGCTTTCAGAGACACCTCGAGGCTGTGGAGGGAGATGTGAAAACCTACAATTCTTTTTTTTTTGTTGCAGGCAGTGCCCTGTGATGACCATGTGACGTAGCAAGCGGTGCTCCTGCTATGGCCGCGCGGAAGGAGCCGAATGCCGTGGATGTACCTGGCTCCTGCTGCTCCCCACTGTGTCAGGTAAGCACCTGCTTTACACCCCCTCTGGGCTAAAGGGTGGAGGGCCTTGGCTCGCTGGGGAGAGCCCCGTGTTGTGGGAATACTGGCTGGCCTTGGAGGAGAGTCCCTCACACTGGGTCTGGCTGGAAAAGGAGCGCAAACCTGAGGCCTCGGCAATCAAGGCTGGCGCCTCTGTGAGTCTGGGACTTGTGATACAAACGGATTTTTGCCAGCATCAAATGCTGGATTCAAGGAGAATGGTGTATCCTTAGTGGAAACTGGCCTCTCAGCCTGGGTGGAGAGGTGTCACCTTGTCTGGTCTCAGTGGAAAGCCAAAAGGGAGGAGCAGGCTGTGCTGAAAGTACGAGCTCTTGGTAAGGGATTTACTGCTCACACAGCAAAGGTGCTCTTTTGGTAAAGGGCGCTGGTTTGGACTCTGCCACTCAAACCTTCTTGGGACAGGGCACAGAAACCAGCTGTCTGCTGAGGGTAACTGCTTGCTGCAGGGCTGAAGGACTGGCTTTGTCTTTGAAAGTCGTCCCACACAGTGGGGGGTGTGTTACAGCTAAACTTTGACAAACGAGCACAGTGATCTGTGAGGAGCTGAAAGCAGGTTTAGGAAAACTGCCTCCATATAGTACAGTAAATTCGGTTTTATTTTCCATTGTTTAAATCATTGTAGCTGCCTTATCACTTAGGTGAGTTGCTGGTTATGCAGCCATCCTTCAACTGGCATTGAACTGCCTCTTCTGAAGATAACATTTGAATCAAACAACTGAAAATACCTTAAACTTACCCCTTTTGAAATTTCAAACCAGTTTGCACTCTATATTTTGCCCTTTTTCCCAGCATAATTTCTTTTAACTTTGTTTACTAGCATTGGACATTCAGTAGACATAAGAAATCTGCACTTGTGCTCATTTCAGTTTGCTGGAGTCAAGAGATGTTTTAGGAAATGGAACTAATGTTTCACCTTCTGGTCAGGAAAGGCACTTCATTGACATTGGGTTCATCCCCCTATTGCCTTACTAACTGAGTTTGTGGATATACTTCTGTGTGCATATAAATATGTGTGTGCATGGTCTGCTTTACAGGTATATGAGCTGCAATAATGACTAACTGCACTATAAAAGATGCTTGCTTGATGCAGCAGTTCTCACCTCAATGGAAAAAATGTTTAGTGCAGGGCACAAACTGAGTCAGAAAACTGGAATTGTTATTGCTTTCCTTTGCAGAGATGTAAAAATCAGTTTTATTTCTGACACTGGAGAGAAAGAAGGTGCAGTGGTGAATATCTAGGATGGGAAGTGGTGAATATTTCAGAAGGGAAAAAAGAAAGAGATGAGTTAGGTTGGGCTGTACTTGTGTTTCACTTTTGGTGTGTAAGGGAAGAACAAAGTGAGTGGACCTGTGTGCAAAGTGCCAAGGGGTGTCAGCAGGCTGGACCTGTGTTGGAAAACCTCAGGGGGTTGGAAAGCAGCATAGAACTGTGCAACAACACAGGAGCTAGAGGTTGAGTTTTGTGGTGGTGTGACCCCAGGGAGCAGCTTCCTCTTTTCCCCTCATATGTGCAGATCCTTTGCAGGATTGCTCATGCAGCCCATAACTTTTGGAAGCAGCAGTTAATTAAAGATGGAGTAATTTGGTTTGTCCTCAGCTTAATGAACATGCAATCACTAAGAGGCTGAGAAAGAAATAATCATCCAGGTCTTCCAAATAATGGGGCTAAATTGTAAGCCGTGAGTTTGGGGCTTGTGTTTATTTGTCTGGTTTTCTTGGTTGTGTGGGGGTCCTGTTCCTTGCATCCCTCTGATGCAGAAAAACAGCAGCTGGTTGAAAGAAATAGAAGCCAACAGCGCTGGCTGATGCCCAGGTGTGGGGAGTTGTGGCATGGAGCATCTCCATCTGCCCCAGGAGTGTCTGTTCCCATGTGAAGCAGCAGAAACACCCCTCCTTTGCTGGATATGCTTCCTTCTACACTGTCCTCTCATCATGGCCCGAGTCTAGAGTCTAGGCATGGCTGTTTGTGATCCTTAATTGCTTGGTGCACACCTTACAGAAATACTGCCTTGTCTTTGGAGGGATTTAAATCTTGAAACCCACAGGCCTCTGTAGTGTCTTCAGCCCTCAAACGCTTTGTGTGGTGAGCAGTGCTAAAACATTTCCAAAGGGACTTCATTAAAAAGTAGCTCACCCTTCCCCTGGAGCACCTCCAGAAGAATGGGACAAACCCCTTTTTATTCCTTCATGCCTAAAACATCTTTTGGAAACATACTCCTGGAATGCTGTACCAGGAGCACAAAAACCACTTTCTAAGGGTACAGTGCTCTGTATGCACGTGCAGTGGCCTTTCCCGTGCATGGAATGAGCTCCCCTCAAGGCATTCCTGGCTAATTTGGTTTTTTTCACAGGGAAAACATGACAGAAAGCATCCTGGCTGGCTGTGTGGTAATGCCTGCTTGTTGTGCCTCCTGGCAAGCTGAAAATGCATATAATGTGGTTAAACTTGTTCGACTGAATTGCTCATCAAATGGATAGATCTGCTGCTTTTAGATTTTCTTAGTGGCTTCTGCACTGATTCCAGCACAAAGGAATGGTGATTTCTTCTGTGCCAGCACCTGGTTTCCTACCCTGGAATGGGAGCTTTCCCTGTTAGTCAGAACTGCTGTCATGGACTGGTGTTTATTTGAGATGCTGCTGTCCTTCACTCTGCTTTGAGAACTGAAAGGAGAATGTACTGTGAGAGAAAAGGGGATTGAGCATTTTCCAGACACCTAAAACCCCCCCTCAGCAAACACAACTACAA
This sequence comes from Tychaedon coryphoeus, assembly GCA_013398595.1. Taxonomy (NCBI): domain Eukaryota; kingdom Metazoa; phylum Chordata; class Aves; order Passeriformes; family Muscicapidae; genus Tychaedon; species Tychaedon coryphoeus. The sequence goes on along the minus strand of WBND01000628.1, from coordinate 491,496 downwards.
CGTAACATTTTTCTTACAAAAGTAGGAAGCGTCTATCAGCTGTGTACCTCAAAACTACGTGATAAGATTTAAACAAAAAAATCCCCTCGTTGTGTAGTTCAATTGGAATGCAGACTTGTATAGAGCAGTGAACATTTAATGAAGAAATGGGCAAAGGGGGAAAAAAACCTTACCCACACCCAGGAGAGCTGGTTCAAAGAGTTACTTCAGTCAGCTGAAACACTTGGGTAGCGTTAAATGGGGCCGATAAGATTAGAGCTCAATCAAAATTGCTGCAAGTCATCAAGTGTCACGTTCAGCCTCCAGTAATTTGTCTTAAAGGACAGTGGCTTTCAAAATAGCCTGCTGGATGCCTGGCAGACTACGTGAGGCGCTGGTAATTAATTGGCTGCTGAATTGATCCCTTCCAGTGAAGCAGAAGGGAAAGCCCAGGGCTGGATGCTGTGGCAGTACGAGCCTCACGGAGGCAGAGGTGAAGAGCTGGCTGCTTCTGCCTGGCACAGCTCTTCCCAGGCCCCCCAGAAATAACACCCGTGCCTCACTGCTGGCCTGGCAGGGCAAGGAGGGCTTGCCAAGGGTTGGGGTGTCCACAGGGATATTTGGCTGCCCTTCCAGCTCTCTGGCAGGGGGGAAGCTCATTCATCCCAGTGCTGGTTACAGCGTCGGAGCTGGTCATGCGCTCTTATCCTTGCACGGAGCAGTTTAAAAATACCACACCTTTAAATATTGCAGCTGCTTTGCCTTGGACAGATTGTTACATTTTCTCTAGTGGCGTTTACTCTGTCAAGTTCATTCTTCCGGAATGCCACGCTCAGCAACTGAAGACAAACCAAATTATTTGCAATACTTGTTTAACCGTCCCTTAATTGCTTTCGACTTTGTTGCATGAACCCCCTCCTGCTCCAGTGTAAACTTAATTCTTGAATTTATTTGGGGGGTTGTGGTGTGTGCAGGTTTCATTTTCATTGCACAGATCCAAGAGGGCTTGTCTAGTGATGTTTTGAACTTACTTTTTGCTTCTTGCAGCTTAAAGGAAACCTGAGACTGTTGTTTCTGAGTTGGAAATACGTTATAATACAAATGATCAGGGAGCCAGAGGCCACTTTAGTGATCTATGACATTCTGAATTCACTTCCAAGTCACAATTTTGGCAGACAAAGAAAACAAACGTCCTTCTCTTGCATGTTCTTACAACAGGTGTCATGTTAAAGAAAAGACCACTTCGAGTATTTTAGCTGTCTGATTCAAATTCCTTGAGAGCCAGAGGGGATGCTTTGAATTCCTTCCATTCGGTCACAGATTAGTTGACAACAACTCGAGCTTGCATCTAAGTGTTTTAAACGAATAAGCATTCCTGCAGCAAGGTAACTGAGGGGAGTATTGTGTATGTAGGTGGTGTTTAAGGTGTCTGAGCTGGAGGAGATAGATAGTAGCGCTTGTAAACCTCATGTAGAGGCAGCTCCACTAAAGTAAAACCCGCGGGAATTGAACAGCATCAGGCAGCATTCAGACCACAAAGAGCTAAGTGTGTCTTACCTAGTGAAGCAAAAGCTGTGAATGTGTAGAGTTACTTTCAGAGTATTTATAGAAAGCGAGCACCGAGAGTGAGGAGAGTGATTTCAGATGAAAGATAAGGCTTAGCAGATGACAGATGGACTGAAAACAGGAGCAAGCCTGGCTGGGAATTAAAGATAGCTTCTGACCAGCAGCAGAGGAGGAGCGTGACTGAGCAGGGAATTACGTCTGAGGGAGAGCTTGGTCAGTCTGTGCGAGGGATTGGGTGACGTGGCTGGAGGCTGGGATGATTCAGCTCAGCCCCATGTCCCTGTGCCACCCGTGAGCTCCTGCCCCGGTGGCAGGGCACTCGAGGCAGCCTGGCTGCACCGGGGAGCACGGCTGGGTTTGCTCCTTGCTGAGCAAATGAGCAGCGGGAACACGTGCAGAGCAGTGAAACTCTTGTTCAAAATCTCTCCGAGCTTGGAGCCAGAGAAGGAAATCCTGCCCACCCTGCCTGCAGTGACTAGGGCAGTCTGAAGGAGGATGTGCCTGCCAAAGCAGCTCCTGATTTTGGCCAGTGAAACCATTTAATTAAAGCAGCGCTGAAAAGGAAGCCGGAAATTCAAGAAGAAGATTTTTAATCACTTGGGCTGTGGTAGACAATCTGTATGCAAATCACACCTCCAGCATCACCACCCTTTGCATGGGTGTGTGTTCCTGTCCCTGCACATGGACAGGGTGCAGGCAAGAGCCCTATGGGCTGCTGACATGCGTCACTTGTCATCTGAATTTGGCCTTTAGCTTTTAGCTTTTTGACCAAGTGTCACTTGGTTTATGTGTGTGTGACCCTCAGAGCTCTCATGGTGGTGGATGTCTCCTTGGGGTGCTGGGGAATGCGCTCCAACATGGCAAAATTGTGGGCAGCACGTGTGGGGAGGAGAAGCCATCTCCATCACCACATCATCATAGAATCACAGGATATCCTGAGCTGGAAGGGACCCACAAGGATCTGATTCCAGGCCCTGCACAGGATTGCTGTAAGAATTGCAGAATGTGCCTGGCAGCACCTAGGCCTTGACCACCGTGTCAACTAAACCAGGGTATGAGGTGCCACGTCCAGCCTTTCCTTCCAGGGAAGTGACTCCACCACCTCCTCCCTGGGCAGCATTCCAATGTCTCATCACCCTTTCCATAAAGAAATTCCCCCTTAAAGCTGTGTCCTGTCGGCTGATCCCCACAGCCTCCTGGCAGGGAATTGCACAGAGTGAGAGGGTCCCCCTGAGCTCTCTTTTCTCCAGGCTCAACACCCCAACTCCCCCATCCTCTCCCCACCAGATTTGTGCTCCGGACCCTTTCTCTGACACCGTCCTGCCCCCCAAGGGCCTTCCCGAACCCAGGGCCCCAGGCCTGGGCACAGCGCTGGAGGCGCAGCCCCACCAGCACCCAGCACAGCGGGAGAATCACCGCCCTGCTCCTGCTCCCACACCATCCCCGCCGCAGGCCGGGATGCCTTGCCCACCAAGAAGGACTTTTTGTTTTTATTTTTTTTCCCCCCCCTCAGGAAAGCCTCCAGCAGCGCGCCTCCACGGCTGCCGCACAGCCCCTGTGGGGTACGGCAGGGCCCTGCCCGCCTCCTCCGCCTCGGAGCGGGGCCGAGCAGCCGGCACGTCCCGCCGGGCGGGGCCGGGCCGGGCCGGGGCCGGCCCTGAGGAGGAGGAGGAGGAGGAGGAGGAGGAAGGGGCGGCGCTGGGCTCGGCTGGGCTCGGCGCGGCCATCCCCGCGCCCCGCATCGCTGCGTGCGCCCAGCCGCCGCTGCAGCCGGCAGGATGATCGCCGCCCAGCTCCTGGCCTACTACTTCACGGAGCTGAAGGAGGACCAGGTCAAAAAGGTTAGATGCACATCGCCCGCCCGAGGGCCGCCCCGCTTGATTTAATTTTTTTTAAAAATTGTTTAAAAAAAATATTTTCTTCTTCCTTTTTTTTTTTTTTTTTTTTTTTTAAATTTCCTCCGCACGTTGGTTTCATTGCTTTGTCCCCAGCTGCGGGAGAAAGGAGGGATAACCCCGGGTTTAAGCCCTCCAGAGCATCGCCGGTGGGGATGGGAGCGGGGTGTGGGTGATGGATGCACAGGCAGGAATTGGGGGGCTTTGGCACTGAGGGGTGATGGCTTCTCCCCGGAAAGGGGATTTCCCCTTCTTTCCAGGGATGCCTGTGAGCATCCCCGCTCCAGCAGGCGAGGAGCAGGTAGTTTTTGAATTATGTGCCGCCGCAGGATCGGAATTTACAGGAAATGGTTGTCAGTTGTGTTTGAAAAGAAGGATTTCTATAGGCTTCTTTTCCTTCAGCATTAGGTGGCTGCTGCTGTGTGGTTGGCACAGCCCTGGGACCGATCACTGCCACAAGGAAAAGGGTGCGGAGCGCAGGATAAATAAAAACATGGCAGTTAGGTCCTGGCTGAGCACATTGCAGAGCTGCGGGGAGCCTGGGGCTGGGATGTGGGAGCACAAATTGGGAGAATAATTGCAAATGTCGATGAGTCGGGCTGACGTCAGGAGACAGAGGCTTCCCCTCTGCCACCTCCCCAGGCGCTGCTGTGTCACCCACCTGGGCGTGTGGCTGGAGGCATCCCTGAAATATTTCGGGAAAGCCTCAGTGACAGCATTAGTAGTACTGATTCCTAGTGTTCTTGGGGCTTGAGAGTCTCCCCAGCAGGAGGAGAGCACCTCATCCCTTTGGACTGTGCCTGGGGAAACCTCAGCTCCAGTGTGTGGGTGACCCACACTGCCTCACTCAGGGCACACTCACCCGTGCCCGTTCCTCCCTCGGAGAAAACCTGAAAAAAAAGCTTAAAAAAAAAAAAAAAAGGCTTCCCATGGTTTCCATATCTCCTTCCGTGTGCTTTAAGTCTTTTTCTTTTCCGCCGGGCGGCTCTCGCGAGGAGCCAGAGGCGTTCTGCACCTCCTGGCCCCACGTACGTGGCTCTCCTTCCCTTTGGCCCAGGCCCGCTATGTCCCTTTTCCTGCAGGATTTGTGAGTGCTGCTGCTGTGCCAGGCGTGCTTGCCTGGGTAGGGCCTTCTCTGTCTCGCTGGGTGTGTTATATTTAGAACGCCCAGATAAGCGTGAGTGTGCCTGGTGGCCGAGGAGCGGCAGAAAGGCACAGGGGGAAACTCTGCGGCGTTCCGGGGGTTATTTATTGCAGGCTGGCTTGGCACCGTGGGGCTGCTATTGTCTGACAGCATGGGAAACCGTTTGGCCAGGGAGCTGTAAAGCATTCTTATGGATCAATCTGGTTTTGTCTGGAAAAGTGAAGGAAAAAAAATAAAACCCCCTTGAAAAGTCAAGAAAGCAGGCTACTGTTTTTAGAGGATGTAAGACATCTTTTCCTGTTTGTGTCCTTTTGGAACGGATATTGAGCCTCCTCGGTTTTGGCTGTCCTGTGGGGAGGATGTTTGTGGCAGCCAGAGGTTCTGCTGCCCTGCAGCTGTTGGAGCTCCATTCCCTGGTTCCCCGTGGGGCAGAAGTGCTCCTGCACATCTCAGCGTGCTGCCTGTGAGGTTTGTGCTCCATCAGTGTGCTGCTTCTAGGGATACGTGCCTGCACGGCTTCGTTTCAAGGTCCCTCCCTCTCCTCCCCGCTCCCGGAAGAGCAGCACTTTCTGCTGGTACGTGCCTGTGGCTCAGGGCTGCCAACCAAGGCGTTGTCCCCGCTCTCCGTGCTGCCCCGTGGGGCTCCTGGATGCCCGGCTGCTCCTCTGCCTGGCTGGTCCATCACAGCCATCAGCTCAGCCTTTGGTGGCACAGCTGGCAGGTCACCTTCAGGATGCTGCTGGGGGTCACAGGAGGGGTGTGGACAGGTTAAAAGTACCCACGAGCCAAGGCTGAACATTCTTCTTCTCTTGTGACCTTCTTTGCTGCCTGCTTTTTTTTTTAATTCCCATTTCTGTGGTGGGAAGCCTGTCGAGAGGCATGGATGGGGCTGGTGGTTTCAGGCCCTGGAGATAACCTGCATCTGAGAACTAGTGCTTCTGTACAGGTTCTGCTGTGTTTGTGTGTACCCCCTTCAGTTTTCAGTGTGGTTTTTTTTCAGATTTGTCATTTTTGGAATGTTTTTCGAGATGAGTCGTGGCGAGCAGGAGGAGCAGGCAGGGTGGAGGTGTTGAAGGAAGGGGTTGTTCGTGGCGTGGCATTTTCCAGTGAAACCATTCGTAATGGCACTTCCATCTCACCTTGGTGTGCAGCAGCAAGCAGTGTGGGGTGCCCTGTACTGTGTGAACATGTGTGTGGTCCAAGCAGCTTAAATTATCCAGATGTTTTTGCAGACATCTGTTCCCTGAGTGTTTGTGACACTCCTGGGACAGCAGCAGGAGCTCAGTGCCCTCGCTCGGGCAGGGGACTTGGCACAAACTCAGCCGTGTTCCCCATTTCCCTCAAGAGCTGACTCCCATCCTGAGGGATCGGGGACTCCCTGGCATCTCTGCCAGCAGCCTGTGTGCGGGAGAGCTTTGTAAAACTGTCTTTTGTTTCCGACAGGTTTGTGCCTGCCCTAGCTGGCCCCAGCAAGGGGAGCCTCTAGGTGTTGCCTGGTTTCTGTCTGTCAGGGGAACAATATGTTTTTGCTGTCTTTACCTGAGTGAAGAAAAAGATCTTGGGATTAAGGAGCTACATGTAGATGTTTAACCTTGACAAAAAAAAAAAAAAGTGACGGAATGGAGTATAAAATGTAACAACAGGTATCGGTATTGGTGACCCGCCCCTATAAAGGTTTTTTAGGAACCTATCTGATAAATCATAAGTAAGCACAAACAATTTCAAAATGTCTAAACTGCTTGTTTTAACATGCTTTGGCTCCTGATGAATCTTCCTCATGCTGAAAGGAGTGTGATTAGCTCTGCAGAAAAATGTTTTGGTGGTGAAGGGTTTTGGTATGAAGGCTGTGTCAGTAAAATAGGTGCTAATGATTTTTGGGATTGTTGTGGGAGTGCTCTCTTCTTGGATACCATTGACTGCTGTCAGTGTCTGGGGAATGAGGCATGTGTTTGAGGAATGGCCCTTCGGTTTAAGCCTTTAGTGCTGCCTGTTTCATTTATAATAATTCACAACTGCTGCAGTGACTGGATTTTCAGAAACTTCTTTTCCCCAAGTACAAGCTGCATCTTTCCTATGTGACCAGGAAGAATTATGCGAATGTGGTTCAGATGATGAAATCCTATTTTTAAAAAAATTGCTCACAGATTCTGTCTCTGGTTTGTTTTGGTTTGGTTTCTTTTAAGAAAAAGAGAAAAACGAAAAAAAAGGCTATTGAGCTCTTGGAGGACTCCCATAGTGGCAGTCTGGGAAGATGCCCTTCCTCGGGGGGTGACTCTGAGGTGGCAGCTAAATAAAGGAGTGTTTTCTGCTCCTTGCCCACACAGCTGACTGTCTGGAGTTGTTCCTGCCCTGTGCCATCCCCTGGGAAGGGCTGGCACCTGTGTCAGCGGGGCTGCCTGGGTGCTGCCTGCAGCTCCTGTCTTTCCACAGCTTCCCTGTGCATACGGCTGAGATCTGCTTTGTGATCGGCTTTTATTGCCGGCAGAGCAGGGAGTTATTAGACCTCCATCCCCTAATCCAGCCTCCGGCTCCCCCCCGCCTCAGGTTATTTATGGCTCTTTGCTGGGAGTTTTCCCTGCTGGAATAACTAACCCTCTTCCCGCCTGGGAGAAAAAAAAAACAAAAAAACAAAAAAACAACAACAAAACGAAACGACTATTTATTTTTTTCCCTATCCCCCCCCCCCCCCCGCAGTTTTTCGCGGTTTTGGGAGCTGTAGCACACGGGAGTGACTTTTTCCCAAGCAGAGGCTCGGTGTCCCCGCCCCGGGATCTCGGCGGTGGGGATGGATGGCCTGGGTGCCATGGAGCGCGATGCTCTCCCTGCGTGCAGGAGGGTCCAGCCCAATTATGTAAGGGCGCTGGCAGCGCTCATTGGTCTCTCACGGCAGCAGAAAGAGCCCTCCCTCCCGTTTTGCCTCGCTGCTGAGGGCAGCACAGGGGCAGAGGTGGGGAGAATGGGCTCGTCAGTCCTGACTGTGCAAACGCCACAACCTGCGCTCACAACAGGGCTTTCGGTGAGCGGGAATCCTTCCGCCCTGCTTTTGGGAGGAGGATGCAGCAGCGGGGCTTTGTTAGAGGGGTGTGTTAATTGCACGGTGAGGTCTGACTGTGAGTGATGTTTGCTGTAGCTTTCACTGGGAGATCTGGGGGATCGTCCCTCTGAGCGGCAGCGTGGGCTGCTGAAAGCTCAGCCTGAAAAAAGAGGTTGGTTCCCTCCCTCTCTCCTTTTAAAGGGAGTATCCTCATGCTCTGACATCATGGCTTTACACACTCTGCTAAAAAAAGCCATGGCAGGGTTTGCCATGGAGGAGAGACCTTGCTTAGCCGGACTCCAGCCTCTGCATCCACCCCCACAGCTTTTGGGGCTGCAGAGAGGGCACATCCCATCCAGGTTTTTATTCTTGGAGTGAGGTGATGCCAGTGGCTGGCTGTGGTTGTTGCTGTGAAGGGGCATGCAGGGCAGCACAGGGACGCAGCAGGGACGTGGGGATGCTGCCCTGGGGTCTTGCATTCGGCCTGTGTTGCAGAGAACCTGAGCTCAGCTCTTCTACCCTTCAGCTGTACGCCGGCACCGTCACGTCACCGGTTCGTGGGGAAAATGCACGGTCTCATTTCATGGTGGTGTTATCAATCATGGTATTGTTCCTCTGCAAGCAATGACATTGGGAAGTTCACAGCTTGTGCAGCCTCTGGCTGTGTCCCCTGTGGTCCAGGCTTGCCTGTGGTTGGGGATCAGGCTGGGTAGCTGTGCCCAGCAGCACTCTCCATGCCTTCTGCCTCGCCTGCTTAAATAAGTGCTGGGTCATGGCAGGAGGGTGTCTGGCTCAGGGAGATACTGTCTTTGAGGAGACCTTGAGTGGGGTGGGCTGGAGTACTTTCTGTATGAGCAATTAAACTGGTGCCTGTTTTATGGTCAGTTTAGGGTTTAATGACGTTTTGATTGCATTTCCTTTGTGAAGGGCGTTATTCATCGCTTCCCATCTCAAAGTCCCCGGTGTATGGAGCTCTTGCCTACGTATGTTTCACACAAAGTGCTTTATTGTGGCCTTGGTCTTGTAAGGCATGGTGCCAGCTTGGAGATGAGCTGCTCTCCAGGCTTCCAGAGACACACGGAGCCTTAGCACAGAGCTGGCCTGGGGTTTGAAGTGAGGTGGCTTTTCCAGTTTTGCTGAGGACAGACGGCATGGGCAGGGCTTTATTTTTTCAGTCTTGCTAAGCTGCGAGCAAAAGTGATCTCGAAGGTGTGGCTTCAATCTGAGCCATTTGCAGAACCAAATTTCCAAGGCAGGTAAAGAAACAAGGCAAGAGTAGACTGGCAGCTGAGGTAAAAAGGGTGGGAGATGTGTTTGGCAAGAACCCCTCAAGGCCATGTTGTACTGTTCAGGCATCAAAGATCTCCCAGTCTTCCAGACAGTGAAGGTGGTTGTAATGTTTTGGAAAGCAATATTGCTGGAAAACTACAACTGCCTCCTTTTTCCAGGGAGGTAAAGCGAGATCCTGTCATTGGAAGCCACAACAACTTTTAATTTGATGTTTTGTCTTGAGAACGAAGGTGCCACCTGCTCCCAGTCAAGTTCTGTCGTTCCAGACCCTCTGGTCTTTGGAGTGGGATAGGGAAAGTGATCTGCTACACAAAAATAATTCCTCAGCCTGTGATGTAGCCCCAAAACTACTGTGGCAAGTCCTTCCCAATGTAAGGCTTTAAACCCAAAGGACCTCTGACAAAAGTGGGTGCCAGAAGAGGGATTTTTAGCTCCAGCTGCTTACCTCGTGGGCAGTCAGGAGAGCTGAGAAGTGGGACAAGCCCTGGAGGTGATGGTCTGAGGCTGTGGGCAGATGGTTTTGTGTGAAAGAGAGGAGGCAAAGTGATGTGGGACTGGGTTGTGCCTTGGGAAGAGTAGTAGGACAGAGCTCACCTCAGCAGGCCCTAGACTTGTGCATTTTCCATGATTTTAAATCAGAAGATGAGGCACGGAACGTGTGGCCGTGTTGCCAGCTTGGCCCGAGCCCTGGAGCCATGCTGGTGCTGCACACTACCCTTGCAATTAAAGAGAGGTGCAGCCCCAGTGGGGCAGCTCAGGGCAGCCTTTCACCCTGGGCTGGTGTGTGTCTTCCCCAGATTGACAAGTACCTCTACGCCATGCGGCTCTCTGACGAAACGCTGCTGGACGTCATGGCTCGCTTCAGGAGGGAGATGAAGAACGGCCTCTCCAGGGATTTTAACCCCACAGCCGCCGTGAAGATGCTTCCCACCTTTGTGAGGTCCATTCCTGATGGCTCAGGTAAGGAGCTGAGTGCTTGTTTTCCATAGTAAACGCGGTGTGCTTTGTGGGAACCTGTTAGAAGTGCACAATGTCCTACCAAGAGCAAGAGGGATTTACTTCTGGCAAGCCCAGGCAACATTTTGAAGGCAGCCTCCCCTCTGTGTGCAGGTCTGTTCCCGCAGATGCTGGAGGATTTTGTGATTCCTTTGTCAAAGCCATTTGGATGCCAATGGAAAGGCCCTTCCTAGCACTCAGTTCACTCTCACTCTGAAACCTATCTGCCAACAATCAATACTTCACACAGAATGATTTTTGATTCATGCAGTCCACACCCATGTGACCTAGAGTCTTAAATACAGTGGCTTTTAGTAATTTGCTGTTCCTTTAGCATCTCTTCTCCTTACTTTTTCCCCAGTCGAAGTGTGAACCATTACAGGCTGAATTTGAGTTTCCTGGCATTCATTTTGCATTTTGTAGCTTCCCCTTCCAGACTGTCTTGGAAGAAAACTCACAGAACTCAAGGAGGATGTAGCATGTGGCTCCAAAGCTGCTGCTGTGGTGTGCTAAGCTTTTTCCATCTAGATGCAGCACTCATTTTTTCCATGCCCACTGTACCAGATAAAAGTGGCACAAACTGCTATCAGACACCAAAAAGGTGTTATGTTTGTAATTGAGACCAAGATTGCCTCTATGACTTACTACTGTGTTTCTTAAAAATACCATATATAGTATCTAAATATATTTATAAACATTATGTTGTAGTGTTTATTATTTAGTAGTAACACTGGGTTTCCCTCTCATGTAGCACAAGCTGGTTAACTAGTGTGGTGCCTACCACAAATTAACTAGTTTGGTGCCTAACTGCATTGCAGAACAGCATAACAGAGTTATTATCTATTTTGAGGCTTTCTTTATTTTTTTCTTTTTTTTGAGTTAAAATGGAGCATTTATTGGTGAAAGAACATGAGGCCAGGTGCTTTGTGTAACCTGGTGCTGCTGTCTGGCAGGTGGAATCCTTTGATAGCTTTGCTTTGGTTTCGTTGCTTTCTGCCATCTCAAGCTTTTTAGTTGAGATGTGATTTGCTGTCTCAAAAAAACCAAAGGGAGAATGTATTTGAGTCCTGTGTTTCCCTTAATTTAGCGCTGCTGGCTGTTATGTTGAAATGTTGTGTTGAAATTTGCAGCCTGTTGAGAAAGCCACACACAGCTGGGCCACAAGCAGAGGTTGCACTAAGGGTTTGCACATGAGGTGACTTGAGGGCTTTTGTGTGGAATCCCAGCATTTTTACTGGCTCCAAAATCCCTGCTTTTTCATTCACGTTTGTTTTGAATTAATTTGAATAGTGGCCTGTCCCCAGTTCCCTGCTTCGTCAGGCACTGCACGGTATCAAATCCGAGCTGCTTGCAGTGAGTCAAATAGTTTTGGAAATTGTTCCATTGTACAAACTGGGAAGACTTAGAGATGGCCCAGGAAGGAGGGGATCTGCACATGGTCAGGAGAGGTGTGGGAGGTTGCTGAGCACTGCCTGGGCTGAGGATGAGCCAAAGCAGTGAGTAGCTCTGGTTGTGCATGGGCGTGTCTGTTTGTCAGGGCATTAATTGCAGATCGTGCATTACACACCTCCTTAAAAAAGAACCTGGTGTATTGTGTACAGGGCGCTCAGTTCTTGATCCTGTGCCTGCCTGGCTGCTGCCAGCCTCTGCAGGTTGGGCACACTGCTGGCAGTGCTCTGCAGCACGGATCAGAGCAAGGCAGCGCTTCGCCCGGACAGTTTCTGTAGAGCTCAGTGGTGACTCGTACGTGTAGGTGGCTGCAGCCCCTTTGGATAGGTGTTAGAAAAGCAGGCGGTGCCATTCCATTCTTTCCCTGGAAGGGCATGTTCTGACCCCAGGTATGAGCAATATTTGCTGTGAGGGGGTGTTGTGGCATTTCTTTCCCTGACTCACCCGTGTGTGCCTGTCGCATGCGGCCTGGCCATCGCAGGGGTGCAGCCAGGACGGGCACAGAGCCCCTTCCCTCTTCCTCCAAAAGGTTCCAGGGGGCCCCCCATGGATGTGGCTGTGTTGATGTGCCCAAAGATGGCAATTTCTGCCTTCAGCTGTCCCTCCGTAAAAGCCAGAGGCTGAAAGCCTGCCCTTTTCTCTGGCCTGTCTCTAATTACTGCCTTGTAAGCTCTTTCCTCTGAGTCCAATTATTATTATGGGAGCTGACTATTCAGAAAAATACTGTTGTTTAGTTTCAGATCTGTGCTTGCGTTCTTTTTCAACAAGGAGTTTGTGAGCAATAATTCTAGAGACTCTGGAGGTGTTGATGTTAGCAGTTTTTTCCCCCTTTCATTCAGAGTTGTTTAATTTACAAAAGCCATGAGGTTTTTCTGTCCACAGTGCCCAGAATGGTACCTCAGGCTAATTCAAAATGCTTTTGAAGGCCAAATAAATTCACAGCAGGTTTGATTGTACCTTGGTGTTGCAAAGCACAGATTAAATGCTGGTACTTGGTTTTAATTCCTCAAGTACACTGAAAGAAAACTCTAGTTGCATGCAGGAAGATTTACACTCTAGTTCAGAGATCTTTTAAAGGGTGAAGGATGATTCTTAATAATTTTTTACTTTGAACTTGATGGAAATCAAACACCCTAAACTGTTAATTTATTTACAGGGAAGGTATTTCTGAAGTGTAGTGTTTGTTTGAGGAATGCACTTAGGCTTGAAAGAAGGCCATATGGTCCAATGTTGATTTTCCCATTAGTTATTGGAGGTAATGGCTTCCACTCAACAAATGATACCCATAAGATAAAGCTTATTTGGGTATTTGGCTTAATGAGAAACTCGTGGACAGTGTTTGACTTCCGGACTCGCTGTGGTGAAGTGGGTGATGAAATTTTTTGTGCTGAGCCAAATAAAGGGAGCTGCACCTCCAGTTTGCATATGCTTGTGTTTTAAATGACATTTGTGCTGGTGCAGAGCAGTGTTTAAAGCCACACTGCTCAGAAACAGGAAGGGAAGCAAGATCTGTGTTTTGGCAAGCTGAGTTTGCCCATGTCTTGAGCAGCAAGAAGGAGAAGCTGCCTTGCAGTGCAGTAAAATTAGGAGGTGTATTAGAAGTTGTGGGCTCCCACTGTAATTTTGTTATGTTTTCCTGTATGCAGTTTATTGTTGTTTGTGGTTTCTCACATGACAGTGTTTTGTTTCTGTATTACACTGCAACCTTGGAAAACCAAAAGGACATTTGCAGTGTGTTTTTGCCTCTCTTGGTCTGTTTCTGTTAAAGATCCTGTCCTGAGGGATAGCTTGTCTGGTTCATCAGCTTTGCTGAGTGGGGTGAGGCTCCCAGAGGTGCATGGGGTGATGAGGAGGAGCAGCTCACTTGGTCAGATTTTAGGAGATTTGATATGAGATTGGACAGAGTAATCTCAGAGGCAAGTATGGCTCTGGAAATCCTCGTGGATAAATTGCATACCTGGAATTTTGGTGACAGTCTGGGGTCAGAAGGCTCTGGGGGCCGAGTGTGTTCGAGGTAACATGTCAAAACTATCTTGCCAGCTGCTAGAGGTTTTTCCACTTTGAATTTAGATGGAAGTGAAAAAATGGCAATGTTGGGAATGGCCTTCTGGAAGTCATAGCTGAGGAGGAAGCAGGTGAGAAAACACCGTGTGCCTTTGCTCTGCTGCCCTCTGAGCAGCCCCAGTGAGCCTGGGGATTCTGTGCATGGACACAAATGCTTGCTAAGAGCCCTGGTGATTATCTGCAGCCTGGACATGCACTCCTGTGTGAGAAAGGTGTGCACACTGCTTGCCTAAACACTGTCTTTTTGCAGACTTTGACAATTACTGTCTTTGCTCCCTCTTTGATAAGACAGCACGAGCAGGTCGGTGAAATATGTTTGCCTTGCTCTCCAGGGGTGCCTAAGGTGTCATTCCTCAGATAGCCAGGCCACATGCCTGGAGTCTGTGGAGGGTACTGGATGGGCTTCAGCTCTCTCCAGCACAGAGGGAAATGGAGGTACCTCAGCTCTTTTCCTGACTTCTATTATTAGGAGATCTGTGCAAGGCATCACAACATCTGGGTAACTCCTGCAGCAGTACAGGGCTGGTTTTTTAGGTTGTCATTTCTCTGACTTCTCTTACCTGTCTGCAGTTTGCAGTGAATCTCAGCCTTTCTACACACAAGATGAGGGGTGGTTCCTGCTTTAATTACATCTGTGTGTAATTTGTTAATTTTAGTTCACCCACCATTCACTGTTATTTGCCAGAATGACAGAGGTTTATTTACAGCAAAAGTCTTCTTGTCAGTGGTCTGGCATCCGTTCATTTTACTGTCTCTATTTTCAACACCTCTTTTGGTTTTCTCCTGAGATCTTTGCTCTGCCAGCTTCATCATGAGATCTGGATACAGACTGTCCACTGTTTTGGGTTGTTTTTTGGGTAAACCTTCATTGCAGTTGCCTGTGTATCAATGGTGGTTGGTGTTGCCATTGCATCAACTTCATGCTAAATTTCAGGGAATCAAATTGATGGAGTCAGGTTCACGTGGGTGCAGCTGGAACTTCCTTGCTGTAGGGGCTGGAGATGTCCTTCAGTGCTGCATTTAACCAAACTTGATGTTCCCCAGATTTGTGTTGCATACAGTTTTTAATCACTTGTGTCTCGTTTTCCACGTAGAGAAAGGAGATTTCATTGCACTGGATCTTGGTGGTTCTTACTTCCGAATTCTTCGGGTGAAGGTGTCGCACGAAAAAAAGCAGACAGTGCAGATGGAAAGTGAAATTTATAACACCCCAGAAGACATCATGCATGGGAGTGGAACACGGGTAAGCACCTCTTCCTTGGCACTTCTCTCTGAAGTTTGGCTGCTTAGATTTTAGAAAAACAGGAATGAGCCTAAACACCTAAACTCTTGTACCTACAGCATGCAGACTGCACTTCAGTGTCAATAAGCAGTACTTGCTTGCATGGGTGCTGCAAACCTGCTGTCACCATGTGGGAGACTTCTGGATAAGTTAGGGAATAAATGGCTTAGAAATAAAAATTCTAGCTTTTATAGTGAAAATAAAAAATCTAGCTTTTGTAGTGAACTTTCTTTCCATGAGTACAAATGGAGAGCAGGAAAACAACTTGGTCTTTGTAAGCAGTGAACATGACCAGCCCTGCAATTGTAGTGTTAGATGAGGGATAGAAATCCCCATGGCAGCCACATCTCTGTGCTGGCAGTCTGAGCAACTCAGCATTCATGAAAAGTACAAGTACATTAGAAAAATTACGGGAAGCTGATAGAATGTTTTGGCACGGCTTCAACTTGAGTTTTGCTGAGTAATTGAAAGGATTTTTTTTTTTTTAGTCTTCCCTGTTCCAAGAGTAGAAAATATTTGTATGTATTCACTTGGATTCAAATTGAGTTCTTTGAAAGAATTTATTTTTTTAATGACCAGGAAGTGGATTACACTGGCAGATTTGTCTCTGTGTCAGCATGAGACAAAACAAGTAATTTTCATTGGTGGAAACAGCAAGGTTTTTACACTTTTTATTAGATTGAAGTGCTATTCAGGAGTGTGAGACCTGCAGGAAACTTCAGGCTTGTTTCAGAAGAATAAGCAAAAGAGGAGAAAAATTATGGGAATGGCATTTCTACTTTTAATACATTTTCTGTAGTCACCTTAATACCTTTATTGTCTGTATGTAACAGGTGCTTCTGCATTCCTATGCAGCAGTGAGGATAAGATGGCAATCATGGCTTGTCAGTGGAACTGATGAAAGCATTGCTGTGATATCTGAACCACAGCAGTAAAACAAACCTTCTTGTGAGGACTTTTCCTAACCTTGTTGCTTTGGTTTTGGGCCATCAAGTGACTTTTGGAGGGGAGCTGAGCTGAGCTGAGCTGAGCTGGCTGTGGCTGGTGAAGGCAGGGAAGTTGGGTGGGCTGCTCAGAGGCAGGTTGGGAGCAGGGAGTTGTCCATGTATGTCCAGCTTGTGCAGGTCTGTCTGCACACCCAAGTGTCTGTCCTGGGGAGGCAGGGCAGGCTGGCTTTAGGGGATTCTAGATGGAGACATGATAAGGTTGGTAAGGACAAGCCAGGAAGGGAGACATCAGGGCTGCTTTCTTTCTGTGTCTTTGTCATATCCATGGTTTAATTTTTCAATATCCAAAGGCCATCTGGCTGTTGGGAAGCAGCAGTGTGGAGCTCAGGCTGATAGGCTTTGTCATGGCTTTTAAGCTGGGAGAAAGGCAAGCAAGGCTTCTGCTGACCCCATGGGCACAGGATTTAAGTACCAGGAGAATAAGAGCAGACCTTGGAAGCATTATCAGAACAGCACTTGGGTTTGAAGTTGTTCCATGACAATATCCAGTGCTTGCTGAGTGCCTTCAGAGGGAAGCATGGGGGGTGCCCAGGAGGCAGACAGGCAGCTGATGATTTGGTTCTTGTGAGTAATGTCTACTCTTGAGGTTTTCTGAAATGTCTGAGCCATATTTCTGGAATACTTGGACTGAGCTGCCTATGTAGGGTAGGCTACTAATGATTTCCAGCAAGCTGTGTCATTAACTTTGCTGAGTTACACTCCTGAAGCTTAGTGCATAATCAGCTTATTGAAGGATTGTGATTTATGGCTTCACATCTCACTAACATGGGTTGTTTTGATATCTTCTACTTCATGGCATTCAACTTCCAGTTTTGTCTATCTGTCAGGCATGGGCTGACAGTTTTACCAGTCAGAGACAGTTCTCTATTGAAGTCAAGGGCAAAACTCCCATTGATTTCAGCAGTGTAATAGCAGGTATAAAATTTATAAGAAACCTGTCTCCTGTGTCAGTGGATGGGAATGTGCCTGAGACTTGATTTTGGTGATGCTTTTTGTGTTCTGCCATCACTGGAGGTAACTTACGGATTTGTGGCTGTTCTCTGGATCTGAAACTGTGCTTTCCTTGCTCCTTAAATCATCCCTATTGAGGGGCTTGGGCCTGAGCTGGGATCTTCAGTTGCTTGTCCAAGTCTCCTGTCTGCTGGCCAAATGTATCCTTGTGGAGACCTCTTGGAGCCAAACTTGAGCAGGCAACTTCTTAGTCAGGGGAATTAAGCCTGATGTGCTGCTCAGGGTCTCAGGCTGTATTGCCTCAGGTCTGTAAATCAGACTGGTCCTTTCCTCTTGGCTGTGGCATTCTCTCTGTCCACCTTTTTGACATATGATAAAATATTTGGCTCTCACTGTTCCCTACTGCAAATCTGTGTGTAAAAGAAGATCTTGATTTTTCCTCAGTGTACTTTGCCTACTTTAATGAAATTTTTCTGGAACTTTGTAATGTTGCCTCTCCTATGCAGTCAGAGTCATTTGGCACTGGTAAGGTTTGGATGTTAGCATGGGCATGGGAACACAGATTCTTCCTTGAGTCTCATTAGGAAAAAATCTTACGAGCATCAGTGGTAACAAAATTAATAAATGCCTCTCTTTTTTCTGCTTTTGAGCCATGCCTCCTTCCCTCTGTGGTTTATGAACAACAGTAGCACAGCCAGACCGTGCATCACTGACTAGACACAGCTCCAAATTGTGGCTAATAGTTAACTGCATTTGCCTGCCCTCCCAGTGTGCTGCTAACTCGCACAGGTGGGCTTCAGCAGCTCCTGCCAGGACTGTGTGGGCAAACTTTTTGGAGTTTGTTGGGAATGCCCAGGAATTTTTGTGCATTTAGACTTACAAAGCAGATCCTGTCTTTTCTTTGTGCAGTTGTAGTTGGTTGCATGAGAGGGATTTTTGTAACAACGTACACAGTCAACATTCCTGCTTCCTGCTCTCTGAACTCCTGAGGGGTTTGAGGTTGGCCCTTGGTTTTTGTTTGCAATCCTGGAAGCAGCTGAAAGTTTGGTGGGATTGAGTATTTAGCAAGATACTTTCAGATGGAAAATGTAATCCAAACACACACTCCTGCTGTTTCTGTGTTCCTCCTGGAGAAGTTGCCATATTTTATTACATAACTGTAGTTCTTCTCATAACTCCTCTGTCCCTCATCTGGGCAGCTGAAAATTGTCTTCCAGAAGTGCAGCAGTGTATGTTGCATTCCCATGTTGTTTCTCTGTGTGGGCTCAGAAAAAATGTCCTTGATTTGCCCAGGACAATGAACAGCAGCATTCTCCCTGGGAAACCACTGTACTTTTCCTTAATCAAATCTGACCTCATCTAAGGCATGAGTCTAAGGTGTTCAGTTTAATTGTAACATTACACACACTGCTTCTTGACCTGCTTTGAAGGACAAAATATTCCTGTTCATCATTTGTAATTGCTGCAGTCTGTCTGTAGTACATTGTGTCTCCAATACTCTAAATTGTTCTTAATGAAGATGTGTGGGTTAATTGGAACCAGCAGATGTCTTTGTGTACTCCCTCCCAGTTATCCCCAGTCTTCTAGGCAGATTACCTGCTCTCATCCCACCAATGCTGCAGATAGGATTGGGTTTATTTTGTTTGGGTTTTTGTTGTTCAGGGAGTTAAAATGTGAGGCACAGTTATATCCCAGGGCAGGCAGTGTCTTGTTAATATCTTGCCATCCATTTGTGGTATGGGTCAGTTGAAGGCATGTGTGGCTTTTTGGTGCTGGTAAACACAAACGTGTATTTTTTGTTGTTTCAATTGCTCAGGCTTGATTTCAGCTTTGAGTGTTGCAGTCTGCCTGAGGGGTTTTCCAGGTGGCTCAGTGTGAGAGGCCTGTGTGCCTCCCTGGTTCCTGGCCTGGCTGACAGGGTCACAGGTGCCATCAAGGCATCTGGGTGGGAGTTGGTACCCATGAGCCTGCCTGTATAGTTCAACCTTTCAAAAAACACAGAAAATATCCCCCCTTTGGGTTGTTTCTCAGAACATGGGAAATATTTAGATGAATCCCTCGGGTTTCCTTTTGTTTGTTTGTTGTGTGCTGTAGGAGTAGATTTGAGAGATGATGTTCTTTTGGGTGGCTCCTGCAAAGTGCTGGGTTCTCTGGTCTCAGCAATGCTTGAGTGAAGCAGATGTTGTATTCTCTACATCACTGCAAAAGTGCTCAAACCTCCTGTGGGACTGGATCCCAAATGTTCTTTTGATTTGCTCCTTCCTGTTGTAGAAAGGTTAAAAGAATATTTTTGTTCTCATCAAATGTTAAGTGGAAGGGTTACAGCTGGCTCAAGAGCCAGGAGCCTCTTGTTTCAGGAAGTGTTTTTATATGGATGGAAAAGATGCCTGCAGAATTAGGTGTGTAAAAGGACAGTGCATTTCATAATGTGTTAGTTATTAAGGTGTTAATACCCCCTGCTTGAGAGTATTTTCATAGCTATGCCATTTATACATCTTTTAAAATCTGGAGAGCTGTTTTCCCCTTTCCCCTCACTCAGAGCAGTTTTCGTATGGAGTTTGAAACATTTTCTCCCTGAAGCTGTATCTCTGATCATGGTGGTTTTATATTTTTCTTACAGCTTTTTGATCATGTTGCTGAATGCCTGGGAGACTTTATGGAGAAACAACAAATCAAAGACAAGAAACTGCCAGTCGGGTTTACATTTTCCTTCCCCTGTCGACAATCCAAGCTAGATGAGGTAAGAAGATTTCACAATTTTCTTAATGCACAGAAGAGCTGCCATGTTATTAAAACACTGCCATGAAAGCAGTATCCCAGACAGGTCTCATTTTAGGGATAAATGAGTATTATATTTCACTGTCAGACTGTGTTTGTGTTTAAGTTTCTGCCTGTTTGGTGGGTAATCAAAGGGGAGGAGACAGCTGATATTTTGTGTTGATCTCCTTGGTGTTATGTTTACCCCCTAAACATGGCAGTGGTTTTCCCTGCCTTCTGTGCAGCCTTTTTCACCTCTCCACGGGGTGTGGTTGGGAAGGACCCAGCCCAGGGTTTGCTGGGGTTTTGCTGAGTTCCCCTCATGAGTATATATGGATTTGGATAGGGATGTCCCTGCCACCAGGAGCAATGAGACAGGGCACCTGGAGCCAGCCTGCTTTACAAGGGGATGGGGATAACCAGCCCTGTGCAGTGCCTGCTGAGATTCCCACAACAGGGATGCTGTGGTGTTTTCCTCCTTTTACTCCTTGTGCCACAAATGACTCAGCAGCCTCCTCCTGGTCCAGCATTGCCATGACAACAGTGTAGCAAGTGAAGGCAGGAAAGTTAAATCTGCACAAAACTCCAAAGGTTGCCCTGTGACAGCACGACCTGCTTTTCCAGCTTGCAGGTCTCTAGGTTAGCCTGGTGCAACAGCCCCCCAGATGCTGCTGCTGAGGAGGGCCAGGTGAGGCACGATTCTCATTGCATTTCACACTTCTGGAGCAGTGCTGAGAGCTGAACCCAAGGGTGCTGAGTAACTCAGGGTCTGAGAGCAGTTCAGAGCATCAGATCAGGAGGGATGAGCTGATCTCGGAGCAGCTCTCCCATCTGGCTGTGGTGCATGGTGAGGCTCAGGCTCCTGAGCACAGCAGAGCCCTGCTGGGGATGTGGTTGTGAAGCTGAGCTGCCTTTGGGAAGGTTTGTTTAGCTGCATGGTGAAAGGTGCTTGTTTGTGGGCAGGTTTGCTCCAGCCAGCTGGGAGGGAACTGTGCTTGAGTGGGGCACTGAGCAGTGGCAAAGTGGAGTAACAAGACAGGGGAGTGTGTCTCTTAAAGAGAAAAGCCAGCAAAAAAAAAAAAAAATTGACAATTTTGGCGATATGTTTTGAGTGTTCAAAAAATACGGTTTTTCTGGGTTCTGTGGGCCAGGTTCATTCTTGGATTGCTGCTTCTATGAGCTTGCTTGGGTGCTATTTTCTTGTGCTTGGCGAGCAGGAGGAGGCAAGGTAGTCCCTGTTTGCTCCAAGGGTGATAAGATGGGCATGGTTGGGCCCCACTCAACCCTGCTGCATTCCAAGGGCTCCTTTCTGCTGCCAGAGCTTTGCTGGTGAAGGAAAAATTCCTTCCAGCACAGGAGCCGGTCACGCTGAGAGCAGCTGCTCCTTGCCAGTGTGGTTTGACCAGTTTCTTATAAAAGTTTTGTGGAACAAGGTGCCCTTTTTTCCTGTGAAAGCTGTGCCAGCAGAGCAGCCTTTGCCCACAGTTTCCCTGCACAGCAGCACGGGGCTTTGCTGGGTTTCTAAGTGATGCCCACGAGGGCAGCACATTGGCAAAACTTACACAAACTGAGTTTGTGGTCTGGGGTAGGAGAGAAAGAGCTGCCTCTGTCCCCTGTAGCTATCTCAGTTTGGAGGGAAAATTTGATTTTTAAGCTGAGATATGGGCAAACATACACCTGGGCAATGGCTGCTTGTGCCTACAGGCTTCAGCTTTTCTGGCTTTTACCTTCTTGGACTCCTGTTGTGACAGATGTGAGTATTGTGGTGGGTATGGAAAGCTGAGCTGGTTTGAGTTGTCTTTGTGTCAGTCGATTACCATCAATGCTCTTTTCTTTCTTTTATTATTATTTACCTGTACACTGGATGCTCTGATTCAGCCAGGCATTATGTAAATAGCACAAAATCAGTGTAGTCATTACCTTGGGGGATTTGCAGGCTCTTCATGATGGTTTGCAGACAAGGAATTCAATACCAGGATTTCCTTTTTAATCTGTGCTGTAAAGTAGGGACATGCATTGTTACATCTCCAGTATTTTCATTTGCCTCAACCCATAAACACAATCCCACAGCTGAACAAGCCCTGGCAGATGGGACTCCAGGCAGTAAAATGTGCAGCAGCCTGATCCCCACTGCAGCTGAGTCCTGGACATGCCAACATCATATCCCTGCTCTATAGTCAGTCCTGTACAGTCAGCTTTTTCTGAAAGCAGTCTATTTCCATGGCCCAAAAGGATTAAATGGTTTTCCAAGAAAAACTGTCGAGGAGTAGCAGGGAGAAGAGTAGGCTGAAAAAGCAAAATGCAAACACACCATTTTCTAGCAAGGGAGGGGAAAAGAAATTTCCATCTTTCAGCTCTAAGCCCACCAATTGTCTCAGATTGGGTTATTAGAGGTCATGTGAGAAAAGAGACCTGATGATTCATTTGAAATATAAAATCTTGGTTTTAAGGGGAAAAAAAAATCTGTATGTGTCTTACTGTGAATGTTGTTGTCTTGTTTTATCTCAGGGTATCCTGATAACCTGGACAAAGCGCTTCAAAGCGAGTGGCGTGGAGGGAGCAGACGTCGTGAGGCTGCTTAACAAGGCCATCAAGAAACGTGGGGTAAATTGCACTTCTTTCTCCTTTTTAGCTGTATCTCAGCTTTGTCAGGGACAGCTCTTCATGTCACTCACTTGAGCAGGTGGTCTGGGTGGCGGTGGAGCTCTGCTTTCTTGCATGAAAATGTGTGGGTTTGCTGGAAAAACCAAGCGGTGTCAGAGTTGTGTGGAAGCTGTGATTTTCCTCACAGCACAGAACTGAGTTGCTGTGTCGTGGCTTTTCGCTGGCAACCTTCAGTGATTTTATCACTCCTCAAAGTGCTGTGTGGCTGTGCTGTGGCTTTTCAGTGATACCAGCACGTCTAAGTTCCTGAGAAAATTGTTTCTCATGGACTGGGCTCAGCTCAGTTGTGCACCTGCTGTGCGTGGGAGCAGGAGAGGAGCTGAGCAGAAGAGAAGGGGATTTCAGGCTCAGCGAGCTGCTGCTCCCTGCAGTTTCTCAGTGTTGACTTTATAGAGAGTGAAGGTGACCAGGTTGCTGATTTAAACAAATAAAAAGGCACTGAGCGTGAGAGGGAATGAATTTGGGTTTGCGTAGTGCTTGCGGCCAGGTCATATGTTGATTACTCAGCATCCAAAAATTCACTGGAAACTGTGAAGTATTTGCTTTCTTTGGGCAGTTGTGGGCTCAAACAGACCTGGATTTTGCTGTCACCAAACAGCATTATTTGAGCTAGTTGCTATCATTAGATGTGGTAGAATCGCACGCTAAAGAACCTGAAAACTAATGGCTGCATGTCATTTATTTAATTGCATTATTTTTGTATTAAAATCTTCACTTGAAATAAAACACTTTGATGGTTTAAGTGACTCTATAAGAAATATTTTCTAGATTGACTCCTCAAGCAGCTACTTCAAATCATTCCATGACGTTTCAGTGCAGAGTTCCTTCTCCCTCGTGCACAGGCCTTTTCTTTCCTGCCTGAGTGTGCTTATGTGAGAGCAGATCTGTGCTCTCTGGGGTGATCCTAGCGCTGTTCCACTGCTTAGTCTGCTCTCACTGCCTCCTTGGCTACGTGGGATGGGGAACTGGCAGACAGAACGTGGAATATTTTAAAAGACGAGCTGTGGTATTCAGACGGATTATTTGTCTCCGGTTCCTTGTGAAACCACTTGCTGAGAAACAGGAGCAGTGTTTTCCAGAGGAGCCCAGTGGCCCAAGTAATGCTTTGTTGCTCCCCAGGACTATGATGCAGATATCATGGCTGTGGTGAACGACACCGTGGGCACCATGATGACCTGTGGCTTCGACGACCAGCGCTGCGAGATCGGCTTGATCATCGGTAACGCCGGCGGTGGCGGGCGCGGGGCTGCTGTGCCTCTGCCTGGCCGGCCTGCTCAGCACCTCCTGCTGTCCTCTCCCCCCCAGGCACGGGCACCAACGCCTGCTACATGGAGGAGATGAGGCACATCGACCTGGTGGAGGGTGATGAGGGCAGGATGTGCATCAACACGGAGTGGGGAGCCTTTGGAGACGATGGCTCGCTGGAAGACATCAGGACCGAGTTTGATCGGGAGATTGACCGTGGGTCCCTTAATCCTGGGAAGCAGCTGTGAGTGAGGCAGTCATCTGTGAACATTTGTTCTGTTGTTTCCTGTTCTGTGCCCCATTTCCCACTTGTGTTAGGAATTGTGCAGTTCAATAAAGCTTTGCCTGTGGGGGCCAGGCCTTACGGTGGCGCAGCTGGGCTCTGCTTCCCATGATTTTTGGGTGACTGCTGTCCTCTCCCACAGGTTTGAGAAGATGGTCAGTGGGCTGTACATGGGGGAGCTGGTAAGGCTCATCCTGGTGAAGATGGCCAAGGAAGGGCTGCTGTTTGAGGGGAGAATCACCCCTGAGCTTCTCACCAAAGGGAAGTTCGAGACAAAGCATGTTTCTGCCATTGAAAAGTGAGTAATCGATCCCTTTTCACTCCTTGGGCTTCACAGCGACTCTGAATGTTAATTTCCCTGCTCTTTATGCTTTGTGGGGAAGCGTGCTGCATTGGGAGTGGCTGCCATTCTCTACTGCCTGAGCAGGGCAGGCAGTCTGTGCCCTCCTCCCCAGGATTTCTCCCTTCTTCTGCTTTGGGAGGAACTATGAAGTCTGCCAGTCCATGCAGCTTTCAGGGTACGAGCTGTAGTACCTCTCTCACTGCTCACAGAGTTGCTACCCTGCAGCTAAACACGGGGGTGAGTTGGCTTAGTGCCTCCTAGCAAATACTTGTGCTGCTCCTTGCTGTATCCCTGGGATTGCTGGGCAGAAGGAAAACAAGTGTGACAAGGCAGAGCATTCAGTCTCGTAGGCAGTGCCGGGTGCTGCACACTGACCTCTGAGCTATGTGCCAGTTGGTTTCTGAGAGTGTCATCACCCCTCTGGTCAGCACTTACAGGCTCTGCCCCCTGTGTTTTTAAAATTCACATCACTGGGATTGTTTGTACCATAGTCATTGGGCTGGATTTTCTTTTTGAAATGGCAAATACGATACCAAGGGAACAGCCAGTAACTTCTATAATGCCTGCTCCTCCTGCCACAGTTTACTCCTGTCCCTGCAGACCATGTTACCTGAACAGCTTTCCCTTAAATGTGTGTATTCATTTGTCTTAACCACAGAGGTGTGTGTTGTGGACCAAGGTAATGTTAAACAGCAGTGAGAAAAATGCAATTATTGAGAAATTCAGTTATTAAGAGGAAAAATTTGCCCTGAAATCCCACCTTACTTCCTGAAGACACATTTTGGTTATAAGTAGGGGGCACATCCCTGTGCAGCTTCAAGTTCCTAGCTGGTGCTAACAAGATGCAAGAGTCCTTAAAAAGATGTATGGAGTGCAGTTAGGGATGGCAAGATATATACCCCTGGTTTTTTGTCTGGGAAATGACCGAGCTGGATGAGAAGAAGTTTTGCCAGAAGATTTGCTCTCAGGCTGGGTGCTAATGAGGAAAAGAACAATGCAAGAGGCAGAGGTTCAGAGTGGGGTTGTAAAGGCCTGAAAAGAGACCCATGAGGATGAAATTGCTTAGGCAACCTTTGCTCAGGGTTTTGTTTTTTTGCACTGGGCTTAATTTATCAAGACATGCTAGGGAATGAGTGTGGGATTGGGTGTGTGCTGAATTGTGGGGCTGGTGCTTCATGCTTGACAGAAGCTGTTTGCAGTTTAAAGCATCATTGTAATGAAAAAGCATTTTAATTCCTCCAGATCCTCCCCATAGTAGTACCTGGACTTGCATTGTTTGTAGGTGGCTGTCCTGGTTTGAACGACAGGTATCTGCCAATAAAGGCAGACGCTTCTCTTTGAAATGGAGAATGTAAACCCCCTCCCTCCAAATTATTATTATAATTTTGAAATTAAGGGGCAAAGATATGGGAATTAGGAATAACAGATCTTTACCAGGAAAATTAAAATAGAAATACAATATTACAAAGAACAATCCCAAAAACACTGACAGAGTCAGAATACAACCTGACACCCTGTCAGTCAGGGTGTTGGTAGCAGTGCCATTCAATGGTGGCTGCATCCTCCTGCAGTGGCAGATGTGGTTCAGCTGGAGCAGTGCTCCTGTAGAAGGTGCAGTTTTCCTCTGAAGGTCCAGGGATGATGTGGAAAGGTCCAGTGTTCCTCTGGAATCCAGTGGAAAGACGGATAACTTGCTTCAAAATCTCAGTTTTTATCTAGGTAGGAAAGGCTTGGCTCCTTCTCCTGGCTGGAGCATCTCCCAGTGGGATGATGTAATTTTATCAGTCATGCAGTGGGACTGAATGGGCCAGCAGCAGATGATATCTTCCTGGAGGGAGGATGGGCTGTGGAAAAGACAAAGATGATTGCCCCAGCTGGTTTAAAGCTGGCCCATTAGCAGATAATGTGTGCCACGGAGGGTCACTGCCCCACCTGGCTTCAGCAGATGGAGATAGAATACACATTTCTGGCCACATCAACCCAACACAGTGGTGTGTTTGCACCAGGCTTTAATGGAAAGCTTTTCCATCATGTTTGGAGCATTTAATTTCCAGCCTCACACAGCTTTCTAGTCCAGTTCTCTAAGAAACGTTCTACCTAACTTTCTCAAACCCCAGGCAGGGTTGTTTGGACGTGCAAGTCCGGTACACACCCGCTAAGGATCCCCTTTTACCTTGCAGGAGCAAAGAGGGTTTGAACAAAGCCAAAGAAATCCTGACGCGCCTGGGCGTGGAGCCGTCGCCCGAGGACTGCATCGCCGTGCAGCACGTGTGCACCATCGTGTCCTTCCGCTCCGCCAACCTGGTGGCCTCCACGCTGGGCGCCATCCTCAACCAGCTGCGCGACAACAAGGGCGTGGGCCGCCTGCGCACCACCGTGGGCGTGGACGGCTCCCTCTACAAGATGCACCCGCAGTGAGTCCCTGGGGCACTGGGTGTGGGGTTCTTTCTGACCCCCAGGTGCTCTGTAGGCTCCTACTCTGAGCTCTAGGGCTCCTACTTGTCGGGTGATCTTAAATAAGCAAAGCAGCTAATAGTTGAAAAGGTTATTTATTACAAAGCACATCTTGTCACAAAGTACATCAGTCTCAACAGGCAATGGCAAAAGCAGTAAGTGAATGGCTAGAAGCCCTGGCAAAAGCCAATAGCTAAAAGCAGCAACTCTCTGAATACATAGTCTTATACAGCATTTTTTCAAGCTAAGATGCAAACTCAGGCTTTAACCTATTAGAATTCTAGTTTCTCAGCACAGCAGGTTATGTATAGAACTACGCATACAATCTATCTTGTTCTATCTAACAAATGTAAGCAATATTCTTACTATAGCTCTGTTATATCTAAGTTCTCTCTAAAACTGTAGGCCTGGAGCCTCTACTGAAGATATCAGTATTTTTGCAACCTGAAACTTGAACTACTACTGTGGAATCCAGACCTTTTACTCACTAAAAACACCAGAACTCACTCTTATTCAAGATTTACTCAATCCCTGCACTCCGATCTCTCTCTGAAGAATTCAGAGAGACCCCTAACTCACTGACTCCAACAAGTCCCTCTGCTCCTGCCACTGACACCCCACCTGCTCTGAGTGTGGCCAGCGTGTCATTGTGAGGAGACCTGCATTAATTCACCTTCATCTCCATTTCCAGTTTAATGCCCATGCCTACCCCTGTTTTTGCCAGTCTTTTCTGAATATACACTTGGAAACTAGTGGGGGAAAAAGTAGTGCTTAGATTTCTGTAGTAGTGCTTAGATTTTTTTTTTTTTTAACCAGCTTTGTCTTGTTTTTTCCCCATCTTGCAAGTTACATTTTTAGTGAAACAGCTGTATAGATTTATGTAAAAATCAGAAAATTAATGTTTATGCAGGAACTTCTGAAAGGAGAAGTGTGCTTAATGTTTCATTTTCAGTTTGTCATTATTTGTTGAAAAATATCTTTTCCTCTGTTGAAGAAAACCATAGAATTTTAGCAAACAAAAAAGTTTCCAAGAATGCTGTTCTGGTTAGCTTTTCTAGGTTGGGCAAGGTCTGGGGATTGTTAAGATAATAAATATGGGCAGTTTTGGCTTCTTAACTGTTTCCCACACCATCTAAACCAGTGAGTTCAGGAGGGGACCCTAGGAGAGGGAATCAGCAGCATTGCAGCCAGGGAGTTTGTCCCATCCAGGATCAGGTTCAGGGGATGAGACTGATGCTCTCCCCTGCTTTTTGCTGGCTTTGCTTAGAAATTCAGGAGGAAGGAGGCTGTGGGGAAGGGCCACTCTTCCCTGACATTTTTCCTACTTGGGAGGCAGTAGCTAGTTTGAGCATGGTGAGGTTTGCCCACTCCTCTTGCATTGGGTTGGTGTCAGCAGTGCAGATTTTGGGGTGTGTGCAGTGCAGATTTTGGGGGCGATGCAGCGCAGATTTGGGGGTTGCAGTGAAGATTTTGGGGAGGGATGCAGTGCAAATTTTGAGGGGGTGCAGTGCAGATTTTGGGGATGCAGCACAGATTTTGGGAGGATGCAGCACAGTTCTGGGGGGATGCAGTGCAGATTTTGATGGGGGGGTACAGTGCAGATTTTGGGGAGGGA
>WBND01000628.1:435982-462890 GCA_013398595.1 Tychaedon coryphoeus | reverse complement strand
GATTTTGGGGTGATGCAGTGCAGATTTTGGGGGCACACAGCGCAGATTCTGAGGCTCCCCTCCCACAGGTACGCGCGGCGCCTGCACAAGACCACGCGGCGCCTGGTGCCCGACTCGGAGGTGCGGTTCCTGCTGTCGGAGAGCGGCAGCGGCAAGGGGGCGGCCATGGTGACGGCCGTGGCGTACCGGCTGGCCGAGCAGCACCGCCTCATCGACGAGACCCTGGCCGAGTTCAAGCTCACCCACGAGCAGCTGCTGCAGGTGAAGAAGAGGATGAGGGCGGAGATGGAGGCGGGGCTGAAGAAGAAGACTCACGACACGGCCAAAGTGAAGATGCTGCCCACCTTCGTCCGCAGCACGCCGGACGGGACAGGTTCGGCTGCGGGGCTGCCGGGGTGGGGTTTGGCGAGGCTGAGCAGTGCTGGCCCGTGCTGGTTGCTGGCAGCCTGGTCCAAGCAAAGTCACAGCTTGAGGGGAGAAAACCGCAGCTGGGATCAGGAAGCCGCAGCTGGGATCATAAACCCAAACCTGTACGAAGCTGTTCACATTACTTGGGTACTTTGCATTTCAGGGTGGCTGGCCAAATTTCGGCTTTCTCTCAGAGAATGGTTGTGTGGGTCCTTTTTGCCTTCTTGGTTTAAAGGAAAACAAAACAATCAGAGCAGCATCTAAAATCCTCCTTTGATGAAAATCTTCCCTACTGAGATTTTAGGAGATTTTCTATCAAAATACTTTGAGAGAAGCATTTCTTCAGATTTTTCTTATGGTTCTTCAATATACACCCATATTATAAACACATACTATTCTTTTACAGAGAATGGAGACTTTCTGGCACTTGACCTTGGAGGGACAAACTTTAGAGTTTTGCTGGTGAAAATCCGCAGTGGTAAAAGGAGAACGGTTGAGATGCACAACAAGATCTATGCCATTCCCATCGAGGTGATGCAGGGAACAGGAGAAGAGGTATTTATGTTTCTCTTTGGCTGCACTGCTGCTTTCTAAATAACTGCTTAAGAGCACGTAACATGTATGACTTCAAATATCGTGACTTTTCTCTTTAAAGCTGTTTGATCACATCGTTACCTGCATTTCCGACTTCCTGGATTACATGGGGATAAAAGGCGCACGTCTTCCTCTTGGCTTCACCTTTTCCTTCCCCTGCAAGCAGACCAGTCTGGATGCTGTAAGTTCCTTAGTATCTTTTGAATCTGTTTCTGTGCTTCTGCCAGGCCTGGTTTCTCTGTCCTCATGTCATCCACGTGACACTTACAGGAAGGTCACACCAGGGGAAGTTCGTGCGCTGACCCTGACCAGTACAGCCTCTCCTATAAATAGTTCCTATAAGGGTAGTCATGCAAATGCTGCTCAGCCTGTGGCTGTGACAGATAAGAGCATTTAAATTTTCCATGGTGGTCATATCCCTTTTTTAAGGCATTATGTTTTTCCAACTGTGTGAAGCTGCTGGTCTGTGACACTTGCCTGGTGTTGCAAGCAGTAAGCAAAAGTCCATCCCTGCTGCCAGCGCCTATTCCCAGCTGATCTTGTTTCACTGGATGGAGTGGTTGCACCAGAGTCTGTGGGCTGTGTCACCCTAAGAGTGACAATGTAGCCTGCAGAACATCCCTGACAAATGGATTTGTGTTCTTTGCACTTACGTGTTTTAACTTCTTCGCTGCCACATATTTACACCAACCTCTGCAGCTGTTAATCGTATCCTGTATACTTTGCTAGCATTTCTTTTAAAAAAGGCTTACTTTCTATAACACTTTTTGGGTTTTTTGAGTTTGTTGTTCCTGCCACACTTTTAAAATTTTTTTTTTTATTTTTAATTTGTTCCATTGGTCTGGAAGTTAGGAGCCCAATCACAATTAGTTGTTTTAGATGCAAATTTGACATACTGAGGAGATATTCCTTCTCACAGAGACTCTTCTGTAAAACATCACACTGAAGTATTTGAAATGTTAAGTGTACAGAATAACATCTGAGTCCTAGCAACTTGATAACCTATTTTCTTGCTTTATAGGGTATCCTTCTCAATTGGACAAAAGGCTTCAAAGCTACAGACTGTGAGGGAGAAGATGTGGTATATTTACTTAGAGAAGGAATTAAAAGAAGAGAGGTGATTTTTCTTTTTTTTTTTTTCCTCATTGTACTCCTCTCCAGACTTGACAAACCTCATGGGTCAGACTGGCTCCCTCTCACAGGATTTGTGTGCCTTGTAGACACAGGCTGTGCCTCCTGTCTTCCTGTCAGAAGACTGCTTTTCCCCAGAGGCTTCTAACTTTCCACATTTGCCAGAACTTTCAAGGCTTCTTTCAAACCCTGTGGAAATTTCCACAGGCGTGGAGAAAGCAGGAGTTTTCAAAATGGTGATTGTGGGAATGCACCTCAGTGCACCCTAAAGGACAGTCTTCTCCTCCTCTTCTTGATCTTGAAAAAGCCTCAACCAGCTTAGCCACAACTTTCTAGGAAGGGAAGAAAAATACCCTGAGAAGGGTGTTAATTTTGCACAGTTTTTATGAGCCAGTGAAAAGAAAGTCTTAAAACCTTTGTTACTGGAATTAGTATGCAATTGCTGCGATACTGAATGTTTATACCAGTGCCCATGTAAAAGATAGGTGCTTAAACATATACCTTTGCTGCCTGCTGGTAGATTAGGTTCCTGTTTTTATATGTGTGAAATCAGGCTGATGATTTCAGTTTGTTCCTGGTGTGTTTCTACAGCATCCCCTTTGGTGTGAGGATCTGCCCCTAGCCCAGAGTTCTCACTGCTGTTTTCTCTCTCCCAAAGGAGTTTGACTTGGATGTGGTGGCTGTGGTGAATGATACAGTGGGCACAATGATGACTTGTGCTTATGAAGATCCAAACTGTGAAATTGGGCTCATTGTGGGTACGTGTTAGAGCTGCTTTTTATTAAACAGCACGTCCACACATCTGTCTGTATCCTCATGGAGGCATCCCTGTGGTCAACTGAAAGGAAAGCTACGGTATCTAGGAGTAAAAGAGAGCAAAATTCAACAGCCAGCTTCATTCTCACAGCTCCCTTCCCAGCAGTGAGACAGCTGAAGTAATTCCACAGGCGACTGCTGATGCCTTTGCAAATGCCACGTTTGGGGAGCCTGAGTCACGGGGCAGTGTGAATTCCCAGAGCTCTCCAGAGAAGCGAGTTTTCCATGGCAGAGAAGGGGAACAAGGCACCTGCAAGCTTTGAGAGTGCTTCCAGGTGTGAGGTGGCTTGTAGGAAAATGAAACTGCACCGGTTTCTCCTCCAGACGGTTGGAAAAGGTCCAGGATGAGTCAGCACAGCGTAGGAAGCCGTGTCTGCGCAGCTCCATCCGTGGCGTGTGCAGGAACCAGAGCTCCCTGCAGGAAGGACAGCGTGTCCTTGGGGTGCTGGGAACACCCCCTGGGGACTGTCCACTGCAGCCCTGCCAGCTCAGCTGTGCAGCCAGCGTGTCTGTGTGCAGAGCAGGGTGTCAGAGGTGGCCTGGCTACCTCTGGGATAATGGCAGTGAGAGCCCCAGGGCTCTGACAGCTCCCTCTGCCCTGCCTGGATTGCCTGGCTGGTGGCACCTGAGGGAGGTTGGGCACAGGTTGGGTTTGGTCTGGTTTGGCCCTGCAGACCTGGCTCTCAGCCTGCAAACCCAGACATTCCCCCTGCCAAGCCCTGTGCTGTGGCTCAGCTCTCCTGCAGCACGGGAGTACTGTGGGAGGATCTCTTTCAGCTCAGACTCAATTGATGTAATTCCCTAAAAAAATGGCAAAGGGAAACAGACCTGCTGTAGCAACTGGTGCATAATCTGGGATGCAGGATTAAATGAGAGTTGTGTAACTTCAAGATAACTTTTGCCCTGGTAGCAGCTAAAGCTGTTTCTCTTTGCTAATAAAGCTTTACTCCCTAAAGACCTCTGTGTACATGGAGCACTTTGCCACACTCCTTAGGATCCTTTTCAAGAAATACCAAATATGGCCTCATCTCAACATGGAAGTAACCTTCCTGCTGGAGAAAATAAGCAATTAAAATCAGAAAACCCCCCAAGCAATCAGCTGGTAAAACCCCTGTGTGCCTCAGAACTTTACTGAGTTTTCAGTTCAGCACATTTTCCCCTGAATTCTGTGAGTCTGTGGGCTTTGTGGAAGGTGGTTCCCAACTGCAAAATCCAGCAGTCTGCTTCCTGCAGTTTTGGTCAGAAGCATGTGAAGTTTTGTGTGCTGAAAGTGCTGCCCTGCTCTTCCTCCCTGCAGTGTGGGACCCTCAGCCCAGCTGTCCTGGATGAGCTTCCTCTCTGAGCCACCCTGAGCAATACACCACAGGAGTAATGTTCTCCTTCAGTTTAGGACTGCTGAAGAGTCAGGACTTGGGTTTTTTTTTTGGTGATGTTTCAAATGATGATGTAACTACTTCTTTCAGAAAAAACCCACAGACCAAGATCCCCCAGAAAGTTTGTCAGGGCTGTGGTGCTGGCTTGAGCGTTGTTTTGTTCCAACCAGAGTAACTGGAGTGTTTATTTCTTTCAGGAACGGGCAGCAATGCCTGTTACATGGAGGAGATGAGGAACATAGAGATGGTGGATGGTGAGCAGGGGAGGATGTGTGTGAACACGGAGTGGGGAGCGTTCGGGGACAACGGGTGCCTGGACGACATCAGGACAATATATGACAAGGCAGTGGATGACTTCTCACTGAATGCTGGAAAGCAAAGGTACTGCAGCAGAGATGGTGTGCTGTGCATATAAGCCAGGCTGCCTTAAGTGCTTTTAAGAAAGAACTGGATTTTTCCCAGATGAGAACGGTTAAGAGTGGGAAATGACCGCAGTCCTGCTATCCTGTGAGATGTCCCCTTTCTGTGCTGTTCCTGGACACTGCTTTTTTGTGACTTACTTGCTGCCATGGGACTCCACAGCAGGGCTTTTGGTGAGGACTTCAGAATTCTTTAAATTAAGAAGAAACCCTTTTTCTCATCCTGTGCTGTACTGAGGAGGATAAGATGGCTAGTCATTCTTTTACTCTGAGTCTTATGTTAATCTCTTTTGGCTGAACTCTCTTTGTAGAGGGCTGTGCCTGTGGAAATCCTAAACTTACACCAGCTGGCATGGTTAAAGCTTGGAGCTGCTCACTGTAAAGCAGTCAGGAGCTCTTTAGCAGTTGCAGCCAGCTTTTATTTCAGGCAATTTTCTGGATGGGATAGGTCATGTTAGAGGACTTGCCTTTCTTGCTCCTGGAGTTTGGTCCCCTTTTTGGGGCTCAGCTTTTGTTGGGCAACTGCTTTACTGTCCCCTTCAAGAGAAGGTTGAAAAGGAGGTGTGTAGCCAGCACTGACAAAACTGGGCTGAGACTGTTGCTTGCTAGGACTACAGTTTTTCATCTTTTCTTTGCAGCAGTGCTTTGATGCCAGGAGCTTTTAAAGAGATTTTGTGACTAGAGTAAATCTGCCCACAAAAACCTGAGGAATACAGACAAGTTGGCAAGTCCCATGGGAAGCTCTGTGGAAGCTGAGGCTCAAACAGATGCAGAGGGGCAGACGTGGAGCGAGCCTGATGCAGCAGCAGAGTTGGCATGGAGTAAGCAGCCAAAGGAGACTGCCAGGGGAATAATTTATTCCAGAGATAGTTAGGCACTCAGAAGGAAGGACACTTGCTGGGTACAAGCTTGAGAGAGTTCATGGTATTAAATGGACTCTGTGGCCTGCTTCCAGCGGGATGGCGTGCTGGGCTCTGCCCAATCCGGGGCACAAGCCCTGCTGTAGAGCTTCAGGAGGTGAAATAAAGGATGCATCACTGAATACCCTTCTCAGGAAATGGAACTGTTCAGTTCTTGTTGGTAAGGACACAACTCACAGACCCCAAAGTGCTCCATTCGAGCCAGAATGATGCTGGAAGGGAGGGAGTGCAAAACACGGCTGAGACCTCCAAACAGAAAAAGCTCAGTGGCTCCATGCAGCAAAATTACTGGGAAACCACAAGGTACAGTCACTGCAAATGCAGTGGTTTTAAGGGAGTCCTGCACTTTGAAACCAACCCTGTGCCAGATAAAGGATGGGAAAAGCCATATCCAGCCTGTTCACAGGACCACTGACCTGCAAGTTGACAAGCTGGCGGTCCAGGGTTGGTTTATGCTCTTCAGTCAATTCAAGCACCTGGTTTCCAGTAGGAAACCAGTTGCCCCAAAACCCCATGGAGAAACCAGGCTGTCTTGAACCCTTCTCAGTCCTCAACTCTGCAGGCAGGACCCAAGTTTCCCATCTGCAGTCTTGCCTCGAGCTAGAGGCAGGAAATATCTCCCACCTGCAGATCTCTGTCTAGCACAGGATAAGGAGTGTCCCAGGAGTGATGTTTAGCACTGGAGCTGCAGCCCTGTAGGTAGGACACACCTGTGGCTGCTAACACACCTGTGATGATGCCTTTGCAAACATGGGCAGGTTCCCTCTGAGCTGGACTGCTGTCTTTCCTTGCAGGTATGAGAAGATGATCAGTGGGATGTACCTGGGGGAAATAGTCCGCAATATTTTGATCGACTTCACCAAACGGGGTTTCCTGTTCCGAGGCCAGATCTCAGAGACACTGAAGACCAGACATATCTTTGAAACCAAGTTCCTTTCTCAGATTGAGAGGTAAGAGCACTGCACTGACACTGCTTGGAGTGAAATAGTGTAGTGTAGTGTGTCATCTGGTGACACTGCTGGACGGGAGAGACAGCTGGAGAGCATTGCTTGCTTCTCTGGAGAGAATTTGGATTTCAGCCTGTGTGCACGCAGGAGGATTCTTTACAATATCAACTGAATTTCTAGCCATGCTCACTTCTAAACCCTGGGAAGGGCTGTCAAGGATTCCCTCACTCTATCATTTTATTTCCTTGTTTGGAGATCGAGCCATTTTCCCGGGCCTCTTGTGTGTGTTTAGCTGCAATTGTGGAATTGAATGAACGCTAGCTGAGTGAGCACTGCTTACTGGGTGTTTTTGTGCTTTTATTGCTCGGACTCTGTATTTTAAAGCAATCTCTGGGGGAAAAAAACCTCAAGGTCATTGTTAAAAATACTTTCCTGGAAAAGAAAAGAGGAGGCAAAGCAGAGCTGGACTTGGAACCTCTGTTGCTGCTTGCACACCTCTCCTGCACCCCAGCACAGTGCAGGGGTGACTGAATTTGCATTCGCCGAGGTCACTTGTGCTGTCAGGAGAGGCATGGCTGCAGCCATCAGTGCAGTGGGGTTTGTGGCTCGACTGGGGGAAGCCTGTAACACGGTGTTTTTCCTCCTGCAGTGACAGGTTAGCCTTGCTGCAGGTGCGAACCATCCTCCAGCAGCTGGGGCTCAACAGCACCTGTGACGACAGCATCATTGTCAAGACGGTGTGCGGGGCGGTGTCCAGGCGAGCAGCTCAGCTGTGTGGCGCTGGGATGGCTGCCATTGTAGATAAAATTAGGGAGAACAGAGGCTTGGAGCGCCTGGAGATAACAGTTGGTGTAGATGGCACTCTCTACAAACTCCACCCACAGTGAGTATTTGCCTTCTCAGCGTTTGTTCGTGCGTTGCCTGTGCGTCCTTCCTCTTGACGCTCCCTACAGGACTCTCTCACTTGCTGGGATAAGAGCCAGCAGAAGAGAAAAAGTCTCAATCAGGGGCTCGGGGCTTTCTGAAGGGCAACGAGAGGATCAAGAATGACTTGTGAAAGATTCTTGGGGTGGTGACAAACTGAAGGGGACGCAGCTTGCCGAGTGAGTTGGAAGCTGTATAGCAAGGGAAGGATCTCTTGGCTCTGCACAGGCAATGACAGAGCAGTGCTGAAATGCCTGGTGCCTCTTTGGAGGATGTTTCTGTTCAGTGTCCAGCGGAGAAGAGCTGCTGCAGAGCAATGCAGGTGAGGGCAGGAGTCTAAAAGAGCTGGGGGCAGGAGGAGAAGAGACCTAGTGCCCACCTCTAGTGTGCATGGAGAGAGGTGGGTGGGAAGGAGAGGACTCCTGTGGTCTGTCCTTTTCCCTTTGCTGTGGATTAGTGATCCCAGTTAACCTCACATGGACAGGCAGGGCTGGGATGCAAGTGCTTTTTTCCTTTAACTCCTACCACTCCCAGGCTTCAAATCCACCCTGGTTTCCAGCATTTTACTTCTTACCCCGATGAAAGGGGATGCAGTGCAGATGCCCGTGGCAGTGCTCCACTCCAGAGTTGCTGCAGGACCTTCCTCACCCACTGCCCTTGTTTCCTTCTGCAGCTTTTCAAGGATCATGCACCAAACAGTCAAAGACCTGGCGCCCAACTGCGACGTGACCTTCCTGCTGTCGGAGGACGGCAGCGGGAAAGGGGCAGCGCTCATCACAGCGGTGGGATGCAGGCTTCGTGAGGCTGAGCAGAACTGAACTCCACAATCCTGGCCTCAATTCTGTCTTGTGTTTCTCATAAAGCAGCGACTGCCTAGTCAGAACTGGTAAAAACCCAGAACTCACTGCTTTATCGGGGGAGGAAAAAAAAATTTACAACTAATGACATAAAAAAATAGGATACAAGATAGAATGTGTGCTGTTAATAATATCTCCTGTTTCTGGACCCCGATCTGCATGTTTCTTACTCACCTTGTTGGTACCTTCCCCATCTGTAGGTCATGGAAAAAAACCAGTCTATAATTTCTGCAGTTGTCAAAAATCAGTTGTTGTCTGAGACAAAAATTGCCCCCAAGTGATGTGCGTTGAGAGCTCCCGTTGCATCGTACCAAACGTGTTCTTTGCAGCATCCCTGTTAAGCGCACTGCCAGCACGCTGACCACCAGACCTGGGTGTTGATGCTTTTTAAGTGAAGGGGAAGCAACAGTTCCCTCCTGCATTATCTACCTGCTGTTGTTTCGTCTCAAGCGGTCGTGAAAACATTTTGGTGTGTCAGCACTGTGCACACGTAACTCTCTATAGTGGGACTTGACACCGCCACTTACTCGCTTCCTTGATGCCTCTTCTTGTCATGGTGAAAGTAAACACCCTTGTCCCACAGTTCTGGTTCCACTGGTATTCCCCATTGCTTCTGTGAGTAGTGTTGTATTACTGGGCGAGATCCGTCACGTTTCGGTGAGAAATCCCTTAAAGAGAGAAGCAGAGTGGTTGGTGACTGGGGTAATCCAAATCTCCAGAGCTGTGAATTCGGTAGATCTACAGTCCCTACGTGGCTGTGCTGTATTCTTCTGTCTGAGGGTTCTTAGAGAAAGTAGTTCCTCTCTCTTGTTAGTCTGGGTCAGGGCTCTCGCTGCAGCTGCCCTTCCACCAAACCCGCAGCTCAGTGCGTCCCCCGGATGCGCCTCCTTCCGTCTCTCGCCTTAAAAATGGGTATTTGCTTCCACACAGAGCTTTAATCTTTAGTGCTGTTCAGCAGCCACTCAGAACACAAACACTCAGAGTCAGTGTGCAGAAAGGAAGAGGAGGAGGGTTGCATTTTGATCTTGCCTTTGAGGACCCGGGTGCGTGAACGACCCACAAAGCCGAAATTGGGCGCAGCTTTTTCCGAGGCCGAAAGCAGCAGCAGATCATTTACATGTGGTGTGCCCTGTCCTCTGTCCAGTCGATGCCATTATTATATTTGCATACCAGTTGCATCACGTAACTCGAGAAGCAGTTAGGAAGGTACATGTCGAGTAACGGTTGTAAGTCACACCACTTTCTGCAAAGAGGGAGACCACACAGTAGTTCTTAATTCCCACTCTTCTACCAAAAAAGAATTTGAGATGTCCGCATGGTTTTCCCTGCTGCCTTTTCCTGCAGAAAGTAGATGGAAGTTTGCAGGCTACTCTTCTCTCTTCTCGTTCCACTCCCAAGGATTTGGATTGCCCTACCCATCGATAACATTTCAATATGCATTATGGTGCACTGTGAGTGAATGTTGTAAAGTAACCTGTGAGTCACAAACAGTCATTGCAGCTTTAAGTGTGTGTCTACCTGAAAAATTGCATGCCTAACTGGTTTTGCAAAGGTAGAGGGTCTTTTTACTTTGCACACTAGTAGCTCCGTACTAGTGTTACGTGATACTTGTGAAAATATTAAACTTTTTTGATGTGCGTTAACTGGTGTTTAGTGGTTCTTTCTGGAAGAGGTGCTGTTGGCTGGTGGCTTAGTGCTTTGGGAAGAGCTATTGTGTAGGGAGAGCTGCAACCTAATCCCAGTGGTGCCTGTGTTTTGTGTGTGTGTTTTTATTCCCGGGCATTCGGGGTCAGATTCACACAGGTCCCCGTGCCTCGTGTTTCCTAGCGTAGTTCAGCAGAGGCACAGCGCTGACAGCGCCCGAATCTCAGGGGCCGTGTGGCTTGTCTGGGTGCAGGAACACCTCGGGGGCTGTGCCCAGGGCGGTGTGGTTCCATCAGGCTGGTGCTGGGCACGGCGTGTCCGCGGGCTCCCCGTGTGTGTGGGGGTAAGGTCGGTGCCGGGCGCTCCGACGCCGCTGCCTGGCACAGCCCGTGCCGGGGTTGTGGTAGGTGGAAGCCCCTCGTGCGTACACTAAAGCTGTGCTTCTCCAATAACCCGTTTCACGTTACAGCTTGAGTAGTCTCTGACAGCCTTGATGTGCAGCTATGACCCCAAACAGGAGACAGAAGAAGGTGAGAAACTTTTTTGGGCGCAGGGGACACGTTGCATTTTGAATTGCTTGGAGGTTTGCGAATCTTGTGCCTGCCGTCGGCGGTGCTGTAGGGGTGGTGTGAGCCGTGCCTGGGGACCTGGGGCTGGAGCTCTTTGGCATCTGAGGGCCAGGCTCAGTGCAGGATAGAGGGTGAACGAGAAGTGCAAGTTAAACTTGGTCTCAGGGTGACTGTGAATTTTGGAGATGCTGGCATAGGTCGTTTTGTTTATTGGATCCAGCTCATAACAAATAGGGAGTGAGTTTGTGTTTCTAACTTTTCCTACCGTGGACCATAGTTGGTGTACTTGATAGGACACGGCAGTTCTTTTCCAAAGGGAGACATGGTGGGATTTTCATTTCCAGACTACTTCTTACCCCTAGGAAACTGTTCCAAGTGAATCACAAGCTATAACTGTCTGAAGAAATGTCTCCAATGTTACCCAAGCAATGACTGAGATGTCTTTCTTAAAGCTTTTAGGCTTGGTGAATAAAATCACAGTCCTCTTTACTGTTAAGCTGTAATTACTGCAATATGAACACAAAAATCTTATATTTCCTGGGGAAAAGACAATTTGCATACCACTGTTGTAATGTCATCTGCTCCTTACTCCTCTGGGGTTCTCTCAGAAGCCTTTTGAATGGGTTTTAAAACAAGCAGACCTTGTTTTGTTTTGTTTTCTTAAGAAAATAGCAGAAGGCAAAATAAAGTGTTTCTGAACTTCTGAACCCCGTTCTGTGCTTTTTGTTCATTCCCTTGCCATGAAAATGAGATTCTTCAACTATTTTTCTTTACTGACTGCAGGGACTGCTTTGCTACTTGGAGCACAAGCAAACACGCAGGGAAGGGGTTTATTGCTGACCTGGATGTCTTTCCTGCTGTGTGCTATTTAATCCTGTCTATATTTATATGAAGAATTGCATGTACTTACCATGGGGCATGGTGTTCCTGTTGCCTCATGTATCACAGGAATAATGCAGCCTGCCTTGGGCTGCCTTCTGTTTAACAAGGGCTCGGATCATCTCTGCTGTGTCTTTGGGATGAAACCTCAGGATCTGCACTGTGAGTCCACCAGGGCACTGATAATTCCTTTTGCAAGGAATCATCGTCTGCTTTCTGCTCCCAACAGGAGGAGGAGATGCCCTGAGCTGTCCGAAAACATCGGTGCTGGCCAGGGACTGCATGGGGGATGCACTGGCAGCATGTGTGTGACACTGGGGCATCTGGAACAGGCTCTGGCTGGATGTTCAGGTGTGAGGGAAGAGGGAGGGGGAAGGTGGGATGCTCAAGGCAGGCCTGTTTGGTCTAAAAAGCTCTGCATTAGAAAGCTGCAGAGTTTAAAGGGCTTAGACTCACACCAGCTGGGCAGGGGGAGTACAGCTCACGTGTCAAATACTGAAATCTGCGTGTGGGTGCCCATCAGCTCCTCAGAGCCAGGTCTGGCCTGGTCCCAGTGATGTGTGCCTGGCAGAGCATCCCTCCCAAATGGTTTTCAATCCCTGTGGCAGAATGACTTGGTGGTGGCTGGCTGTAAATGCCTCTTGCTGCTCTCCCTCTGCCCAGCATGCACACCAGCAGTGCCGCTGTGGGAAGAGAGGACTGACCAGGTAACATCTGGAGTAGGAACTGTCTGCTGGAATTATTTCAGATCTTGAGCTTTTTCAAGATTTCAAATCTTGAACTTTTTCACAGGGGCCTGGGCTCTCTTGTCCTAATAGTGGGACAAGTTCGTTGCATAACATAATTGTTCTCCACAGAGCCAGGGAGGTGGAGAAGTGGAGAAGGGACATGTATCTCATTCCTGTATTGAAATAGTCTTGGGAAAATTGTGTCCCTGAGTCCTCTTGCAGTCCAAGCCATGAATGTTTTCTCTGGATTTACTGCAGAATTTAAGCCTGGCAGCACTTGGTAGTTTGGCTTTCACACAGCAAAGGAGAATATTTCAAATAACTGGATCTTGTCAACATTGCAGGAGCTTTTTAATTGATAAGGTATGATCCTGTGATATTATTTACAAACCTGTAAATAATAAACCTTCATGAGAGGTGAAGGTGATTGTGAGGTGCTAGCTTACCACACCACTATTAAATGGTCTACTGCTTTTACATAATGTTTATATTTCAGCTTCTCCTGTTTTGTGTGCCTGCACATAATGCCTCAGGATGGGAAGATGGCATATTTCAGCCTTTATTTTCATATCTGGGAAGAGCAGTGAGGATAAATATGGGCTAAGTCTGGAAAGGGAAGGTGAAGGGACTGTCTGGGTAAAGACAGGGATGGGCCACTGCTGTTAGGACTAAAAGGATGTAAAGAAGGATTTTGATTGGATCCATGAGCCCTGACCAAGCCAGTGGGCATCCCTGGCTATTGACTGTTCTGAGAGCCTCGCTCTCCAAATTAGGCACCACAATTAATGTGAAGGAGAAATCACTTGAGCATGGTTTAATAGGAAAACAACATTATATTTTGGGACAAGGTTATAGAAATCCATGCAATGACAACATCTTAAGGAACTGTTTCTGCTGGTGAAATTGCAGGCATGAAAATCCCAGAATTCAGAAAATGTTGAGGGCAGGCTGGATTTCTCAGTCTGGATGTGTCAGTATTTGCCTTTGTTGTAAACAGGCTTTGGTCCACAGTGTTACCTGCCTTGGGGCTGCTGGGCAGTGGGACTTAGCTGTGCCCACACAGCCACATGAGCCCCAGCCTTTCTGCTCCATCACCCCTTGCCTGAATTTGATGTCTTGGTGGAACAGAAATCAGGAGATCCCAAAGCAGAAGAGAATAATTTATATTCCACTGATTGGCACTGCCTCAGATCCGCTCCGCTGATTTTTTCACCTCCTGGGCCTGATGTCTGTTCTGTGTTGCAGTTGTTGATGAGAGGGAGGGCTAAACTCGTATCCTGGGTAATATTTGGACCTACATGGATATAAGTGTTACCAACACACTGCCTTCAATGCTGATGGCATCCAGAGAAGTCCTGTAGGAAACAGCTGCTGCAGAGAAAAAGACCTGCCTCAGGCTTGGTGTATGGAGATAGAGCCAGGAGCAGGGAATCAAAGGGTTAATTGGGTGAGGGTAAATGATGGCTTCTCTTTCTCATTCAGCTGAGTTTCTGTGTTGAAACTTGTTCTGGACTTCCTGTAGGTTGTCTGGTAGAGAGATGGGGACATAAGTTTGAGTTTGTCTCTCTCTGTTGCTTTTATGCACGGACACCACCGGAAGGCGAGCTTGAAGCCAGAACGAAACCTGGGAAAGTGAGAAAAGCAATTAAATGGTCAAATGATCTTTCTAATTGCACAGAGAATGAACAAACTCATGGCTTGGTCCTACCTGTGAGTGATATGGAAATAAATATTTTTACTGAAATCGAAGGAATGAGATGAAAAGCCAAATGCACAAAACCACGGAGGGAGGTGCATTAGGAGTTTATGATCAGATTTCCTTGTATTTTAAGTAAACATCTAAGGGCAGTGAAATGGCAGGGTGTTTGATGGTGCTGACCATGCTGGTAACTGCGTTTGTGAGACACAGAACATGGGAGGAAAATACAGGCGTTTACCCACTGGGAGCTTTTTTAAAAAACCTATGAATAATTAAATGAGGAAGCAGTCTGCTTTCTGAGAGAGGAAGGGGAGGACACGTCTGTGTGTTCCATGTTAAATGCAGTTTGGGTGAATGGGCTGCAAAGCTCTTCTTTGGCCAGCTCACAGGCAGGAAGGATGCTGTTTGAAACGCTCAAAGGAAGCGAGCCTTGCAGCATCGCTCTGGAATTAAACATTTGGCTGGTGCAGGAAACGTGCTGATAACCATTTATTGCCTTTGAAGCTCACTTCAGGCAGCGAGGCTGAGGAGGGGTGGGGGTTATGGATGCAGGATTTGGCACGGAGATCCAGAGCAGCTCCCTGTGCTCGGCGCTGTGCAGCCCTCCCAGCGCAGAGCAAGAGGGACATCTCTTGGCACAGTGGGGTTGTGCTCCCCCAGCTGCTCCCTCCTGGTGACACATCCCCCTGGGACCTTCACCCGTGGGCTGCCCCTGCTCCCCACCCGTGGGGGTGAGCCCAGGGCTGGGCTGGCTGGGAGGAGCAGGTGGCTGAGCCAGCCCAGCATTAGCTCAGCAGATGCAATGCAGGGATTACGGATTCCTCCCTTGGAAATAGGATGGTGGGAATGGGTGCAAATGTGGCTGTGCTAATCCTGTGCCTGCTGCCTGCTCTTTATTCAGAGACAGAAAATACTAAGGGCTGAGTTAAACTGTCAGAGTGTATCCCAGCTCACATTATTAGCACAGGGTAAATTAAGTTGTCTAGTTGGCCTAGTCGAAAATCACAGCTGTTCTCACCTCCAGAGATTTGAGTTTTTTTTCAGGCTGAGATTCTAATTTTCTCTGAGCACACGTGTTCACACGACTCACCTCTGGTTCAGGCAGCAGTATATGATGGGGTTGTACATGGTTGAGCTCATGGCAAGGAGGAAGACTGCGAGATACACCTGCTGGATGTACTTCTGCTGGTAGATGTCTTCCTTGAAGCTCCCCAGGATGAAGTATATGTGATAGGGCAGCCAGCAGACAGCAAAAATGATCACCACCACCACCATGGTCTTCACAAACTAGGAAAACAAATCCAAGGGGTTATTCCTGGGCTCTGGGTGGTTGGGCTGGCTGGGCAGTGGGAGGTGCTGGTTTTGCTCTGGGGCTGGCTTGCCCTCCCCGAGTGCACTGTATGGAATGTGGACCTGGAGTGCCACGGCAAAGAAACCAGCCCTGGTGATGAAACTGGGGAACAGGGAGGGAGTGCCCTGGCCATGGGAGCTGGAACAGGGAGGGAGTGCCCTGGTGATGGGAACAGGGCGGGGGTTAAGCAAATGTTTCTGAGTGGACTCTGCAGAGGAGCTGCTTGTTCCTGCACCAGAGATGTGCAGGGAAGGGAGATCACTG
This sequence comes from Tychaedon coryphoeus, assembly GCA_013398595.1. Taxonomy (NCBI): domain Eukaryota; kingdom Metazoa; phylum Chordata; class Aves; order Passeriformes; family Muscicapidae; genus Tychaedon; species Tychaedon coryphoeus. The sequence goes on along the minus strand of WBND01000628.1, from coordinate 447,367 downwards.
CTGTGACACTGAGACTGCTCCATTCTGTCCAGAATTGTATCCTGAGATGTGTGGATTCTCTGCACACCAGGCTTTACTCTCTAAAGGCTGCTGGCAGCCATCCTGCTGCTGTGAGTCTTTCCTCCTTGAAGGTGGCTGGTGCATGCAATCACCATTTTTTTTTTCAAAATTGCAGCTGATGCCCTTTACCCTGGACCCCAATTATTTTGTTAACCTTTCAAGCCCAATCCCACAGGATTTTGTGTTAAACACAAGCTCCATTTTGGAACTCGAGCCAGCAGGGCTGGTGTGCTAGGGGTAATTACACTTAAGTTTCACTTCTGACCTTTTTTTTGGCTTTAACTTGGTGCTCATAGTGGACTCTGTTCAGGTGGTTGCCTGGAGCTGCGCTGCTCCACAGAGTAATTCCTATAATGCTGTATGCAACAAACATCACCATTAAAGGCAGTAAATAAATCAACACAATCACGGCAATGTGATACCTGAAAGAGAAGAACAAGCAGTTTTTCACAGTCAGTATGGCTCTTGGAGAGCTCTTTCAGAAATTTTGGATATATGTGCTGGCTCCTATTAGCAAAACCACAAAGAAAAATTTTGCCTGTAATTATTGTTGCAGGGACTTCTGTAAACAGCAGAACTTCTCATCTCCCTTGTGGTGTGATGAGGGGTCCTTGGGCTGCATTCCCTACTTGTTCAAGACAGAATAACATCATTTATCTTTTAGCAGAGACTTGCAGTCCAGGGCCACCTGCACTGAGCTTTGCTATCCCACTGCAGCCAGGAGAGAGAGAGAGGAGAGATGGTGGTAGAAGTACAAGCCATTAAATCACAGGTATGGGAAAAGAATAGTCCAAAACCTATAGAGTAACTTGAGGGGTGGAGTAGTGGCAACAGTGGGGAAAAAGCCAGATCAGGGACTGCAAAAAGCATCTGGATGCACCAAGATGCAGATAGTGAGTAGTGAGGAAGGGATGTGGCCTGTATTTGTGTGTATTTTGTTTTATTTGTGTGAACACACACAGTTAATGTACCACCAACAGGTACCCAGTTACTGCTCCAGCTGGAAGCACTGGCATCCCCTTAGCTGTATTTTAACCTCAGTCTTTTTCCAGTTTTCTCTGTCACTTCACCAACTTCTGCTGGTTCCCTCATGCTGGGGGCTGATTAGTTTAAGCAACCACCATTTATGGGAAGGGAACAACCTGCTCACTCCATTACAGCAGCTGCCAAATTAAGATAAACAGTGTGAAAAGTAGGATTAGGCAGGAGGGCTCTGGCACACGTTGCTGGCAGTGACCCCAAAATGTTGGGTGGGTGCAAATGGTCTTTCTCAGCCTGACAAGGCTCTGGGGTTGCTCCTCAATTAGTGCTTTGCAGAGTGCTGCTGAAATGGGCCCACAGTGGTGTTTGTTCCTTGGGGTGGCTGCAAATACCAGACTGGTGGCTGCATAAAGAAAAATATTATATTTGTGAGATGTGGTGAGTTTGTCCCTGCCTGTCTTCCACTTTTTCCTATTGAGCTCAGAGCAGTTCCTCTTTTGAAGGTCTAATACTGTGTGTGGAGTGCAGCAAAGCCCTTTTAGGGTTCCCATCCTGGGAGGAAGAAGGGAGGAAGGGAGCATGAATTTAAGCACATGTAAAAAGAAACTTTTAGTCTTGTAGCTTTACTACTTTGCTGCAAAGTTAACCTGTCACCAGAAGAAAAATCCTCTGTGGTTAAGGTTCTTTACTCTGATTAAACTTCTATATCCTTTATATCCACTACTTTTCAGGTGCTGGTAGTCAGTAGTACATTGTTTAGGGTTTTTTAAATTATTTATTTAAATTTTTTTTTTACTTCTTTCTGTCATAATTATGCACATCTTTCCTGCAGAAAAGGGTTTTCCTTAGTTCTGAAGTCTAGAAATCTTGCAAGATGGGTTTACTCAACTGCAAAGGATTCAGAGGACACACAGTCAACACAGGAAAGCAATTCTCATTTTTTTTTTGTTTGTTTTTCTTTGGGTTTCTTAGTGTTTCTTTTGCTTGTCATTTGGACTAGTATATAATGGCTTTTTCTCCATGGTCTGTGTTGCAAGCATCTTGTCCACCAATCCATCGCTCAGCACGATTTTTGGGGAGCAATGTTTCCAACTTGCTTTCTAAGAGAGATCCCAAAACCTGTGGCTCTGAGGCTGTTCAGGGAGACAGAGCTGCTGTATTGTGGTCAGGAGCTGGAGATCCCAGAAAGGACCTGCCCTGCCACTTGCCACATTCAGGACCAGCCTTTCCAACCCAGCATTCTGGGGAACTCATTTGAATCCTCTCCATGCCATGGATGTGGGAGAAATTAATCTCACGCTTTCCATCTGAATGGAACAGTCATCAGTGACTCACGTATTAGTGGTTATCTGCTCTCCCTCCTCCTCCTCCTCAATCAAAAGGAACCTGGCACACTGTTTTCCAGCAAGTTCCAAAGGAGCCTCCAGGAGGAGCATCACCCAGCATGAGAGGTTTGAGCCTGATTTTACTCTTTGCCCAACTGGGGACAGATGGAACACTGTCTGAATACGCTGCAGCTTGGCCAAAATTACACGAAAACCAAAATTACACACATATTAGTGTGAAAACCAGTTAGTTTGGTGATAGCTGAGCTGAGGAGGCATCCAGCTGTCTGCCAGAGATGAAGACTGAGCAGGGAAAATGTCCCAAGTGCAAAAGCCCTCAAGTGGGTTTCAGTTTGAAAAGTAGTTTGCACTTGGTTGATCGATTTGCTCCTTTTCCTCAGTTCTCCCATTGCTAATTTGTATAAATATGCTTTGCTGGATAAATTTCCCAAACGTGCACCACGTGCTTTGAAGGATGAGTTATCACAGCAGATCCCCTGCATGCTTGTTTCATCTGCTTGAACAGTCTTGCTTTCAAGCAGGAGGAAAAGACTTAGGGACTTTCAGGAGTGCAGATGTGTGCCCTGATAAATGTGCCTATAAAACTTCAGGCTATTTGAAACAGGCTGCTCTTGGGTTTTATTTTCCTTTTACCCCCACAAAGAGCAGCATAATTTTTAACTAATTACATGGCTTCTCACCATTAAAGACACCCAGCTTCCTCCTGCCTGATGGAGGAAGAAAACCCAGAACCTTTGATACCAGGATTTATTGATTGTCTAGAGACTTTTTGCACTGGTTTCTCCTGAATTCCCCAAGCCCTGTATGTAGAGTTTCTAGACATTATAACCAAGTTTTCAAAGCAGGGGAGGATGGCAGGTTCAGGATTACCCTGAGCTTTTAAACCGAGTTTAGACTGCCCCAGCCCCACATTCTCCTGCTCTCTCCCAGCATCTCCAACACCTTGGAGAGGAAAAAATGACTTTCCTGGTTAACTTTTGCCTGAATGGGGGGCTCTGGGGTGTCTCTTACGCCAGCTGGTGCTTGGATCCAGTGTCATCAGGCCAGACCACGATGCACTTCACGGCTCCGTTGTCCGTGGTGATCTCGGCGTAGAAGCACTGCGGGAAGGCCAGCCCGAATGCCACCAGCCAGATGATCCCAATGATGGCTCTGGTGCTGCCAGCAGAGAGCCTGGGCTTGAAGGGGTGGATTATGGCCACGTACCTGCAAGGAACAGCTGGTGCTTTTACAGCAGGATTGGTGAAATCTGTACAACAAAGGCAGCAAGTGTAAAAACTCACCGGGACAGCGTAGTGGGCTTTGTTAATATGGGCATTTTGATACATTCTAGGCTGTAAATGAAAAGGAACTGAATCCTTTCTGAAGAGAATTACTGCAGATCTTAGGGCAGGATATAATAGACCCACATGGATGGATGCTTCTGGTGTGAGGAGGAAGCAGTCCTTGATGTCTTCTGCACATAGGCTTTGCAAGCGTTCCCCTTATGGAATTTTTCATAGAATCCCAGGATGGTTTGGGTTGGAATGCACTCTGAAGATTACCTAGTTCCAATCCCCAGCCATGGGTAGGGACACCTTTCACTATCCCAGGGTGCTCCAAGCCTCACCCAACCTGGCCTTGGACACTTCCAAGGATGGGGCAGCCACAGATCCTCTGGGCACCCTGTGCCAGGGCCTCCCCATCCTCACAGGAGAAGAATTTTTTCCCAATATCTCATCTAAGCCTGAACTCCATCAGCGTGAAGCCATTCCCCCTTGTCCTGCCACTCCAGGCCCTTGTAAAAATTTTTCTCACTCTTTTTAAATTTTTAGGCACTTTTAAGGCACTTTTGCAATCCCTGATGCTTCATATTAGCACAAGAGCAGGCTGGGGTCTTGAGTATCCTTTTACTCTGATTTTTCCCCACTGATTTTTGGCTGGGGAGAGCTGGTGCTGTCTGGCTCTCTCTGTGACTATTTATGCTGGCAGTGGAGGGAAGGGCTGACCCTTCCATCCCACACCTGCTCCCAGCCCTCACCTCTGACTCTTGGATTACTCCCAAGCCTGGGGCACTCTCTGGTTTTAAGTTCCCTGTGTGGAAACGCAGGGCGTTGTAACGAGCACATAATCAATTATGCATTTCTTGTCATGCTTCCCCTACTCTTTGTCATGGTTGTTACAAAGGCAAAATAGAGTGGGAAATGCCCGTTGCCTCCTAGTTTTCATTGCAAAAATCTGACAAATTGTGCTGTCTCTTGGCCAGGCTGTTGGTATTAGCTGCTGCACAGTGAGCAATCCAGGGCTGCACAGCAGCAGGGCCTTATTTAGCTATAAAATTTTCATGTCACCTCGCTTTTCTTCAGCTTGCCACAGGCAGTGTTACACAGTGCTCGAGTTGGGTCAGACAGGAATCACTGGTGGATATTCTCCAGAGTATTTGCCCACAGGAGTGCCTGAAACCATTATCTGTGGCCCTCAGTGAATGGCAAGTCCTGGGAATAAATGGGAATAAACGATGCTGTGCTGTCACTGCAGCCTGTGTTGCAGACATCAGAGGTGTGACAGGGCTGGGTGAGGCTTTCCCACTTCACCAGGGGTGCACCCCCAGGGCAAGCTGTGATTTTAGGGGAGCTCCTGCAAGCTGGGAGATTTACCAAACCTGCTGAGATCTCCCCTCTTGCTGTGTGGCAGCACAGCCTTTGCCCCTTGTGCTCCTCGTGCCCTCTCTCCGTGCCCCTGTGACGTCCCAGGAGGCTGGGACAATCTCAGGGCTCTTCCTCATACATGTAGACAAAAAAAGCTGAATTTTGGACTCTCCTGTGCACTTTCCAAACAGGTCACAGGAGCCTTTGCTAGCCAGAGAGTGAAACCCGAGCTGAGGGGTCAGACTTTGTTTCTGCCTGGAGCCCTGCAGTGGGAACAGCTGCTCTGGTAATGGGGAACTGAGTGATCCTAAACCCAAGGGTGACTTCTCCACAGCACACAAAAATGACTTAGAGCTATCACTTCTCAGCCTCCTTCCTTAAAACAAACCACTTCAGAAGGTGTTGTTTCTATTGAAGTTAAACACTGGAGCTGGAGTGGACACAAGTTCTCTCAACAATAAATGGAAGCGTCGAGTTTCCAGGAGACCGTGTCAGGATCTATTTTAAGGCTAAGCAAAGCATAGCTAAATATGGTTTGCAGTGAGGTGCCAAGTCTTCTTCCTGATCTGTGCCATGTGACTAAAGAGATTTTGGCTATTATATAGGTGCTTTCACCAAAAATCCCCAAGGAGCAGGAGTATGAAGACATGACAAGAGGCTGAAAGGGCTTTTAAAAAATATTCTTTGGCAGACAACACCTATAAAATAGAAAGAAGGGTAGGCAGCCTAAAGTAGAAATAACCTCCTCTGCTTCTTTCACACAGCATTGCCCTTAAGAGAGGAAATTCCCGCAGGATTTGGGACACTTTCTAGTAAGAAGGAAAACAGCTTTGTGCTATTTAACAATGAGCTGTAAACACAGGCAGACTCCAGAAATTAAAGCTTAAGTAAAAGTGACTTGGCAGTTGGAAGTGAATTTTATGAAAACACCAAATGCCCCAGAAGTCAAACAGAATCACTGTAATTACTTCCCTCCCTCTCGGAAGAAGTCATTCTAGTGAACCAGGGCAGCAGACTCTGCCATTTCTAATTTAATTCCCATTATTTCTTCTATTTGCTGGACTAACAGCAGGATTAGGGCTGCTGATAGATTCAGCAGCCTGCAGCATATTCTCCTTTTTCCAGATATATCCATCTCTTGGTTTAAAAAAAACCCAACAAAGCCACGAGAGAGTTTTCAGGAAACAATTTGTGATCAATAATGTGGGAACAACGAAATACCAGCCACTTCCACTTTTTAGAGATTTGGGTGTGGCTCAGACTGGAGATAAAAAAGAGCAGATCACACCACAACCAGCATCAAACCCCACACTCCTTCCACTCTGCTGATGAGGCACCTGCAGAGCAATGCACAAACCATCGCAGTGATTTTTTTATGACTATTACAGTGATTTTTTTTTTTTTAACGGGATCTTTCCAGACCTCACCTCCTCCGTTTGCCTCTCACCTCTCAGCAGCCACGGCTGTCATGGAGTAAATGCTCACAAACACGGCGGTGATGGGGAGCCAGTTCTGGAACCTGCAGAACTCCTCGCCAAAGTACCAGACGTTGTGGCTGGCGTAGATGAAGTTGAAGATGGTGTTGAAGGCGGACATCAGCAGGTCCGAGAGCGCCAGGTTCACGATGAAGTAGTTGGTGGCCGTCCTCATCCTGCGGTGCGCCAGGATGATCCAGATGACCGTGGCGTTCCCAGCGATGGATGTGACAACGATGAGGGAGTAGGTGATGGCCCACAGGGCAATCCTCCATCCCGGCTGGCTGAACTGGGTCGCTGCTGTCCAGTTGTCCTGGAGGGAGGCAGCCTGAGAGAGGTTGCTGGCGTTAAAAACGGGAAACATGGCTTTTCACTTCTTGTCAGTGTGAAGGAGAACCGGCTGGAGTCTGCTCATTTCCTCTCTGGGGGTGCTGCTGCAGTGAATTTCCATGCATTCAACCAAGTGCTGTTGAAAAGGCACCGGGATGAGCTGCCTCGTGTCCTGCTTTCCAAGTGATGCAGCGCAGCTCCAGGAGGAGGTGAGCGATGCCAAGGGCCTCCTCCTTCTTCCCTGGCATTTTTAAGAGCAAAAACTAAAGAACAACTCCCTTCTCCAAGTGTCCTCTTCCTCTAAAAAATGAAGGAAGGGAAAGGAAGGTATTTTCCGGGCCAGCAGCAAGTGATGTTCTTCTTTTAGATTACTTTTAGCAACAAGAAAACATATATGGAAGCCAAAAAACGCTTCAATCCAAGTAGAAATTCTTTGTCAGGGCAGCAGTTTTCTAAAGCACCAGGTATCTGAATCCCCTGCAGTGGGACTGAGGGTGTTTGCTGTTCTTTCCCTGTGTAACTATGAAGCCCGAGGCAGGAGTTGCACTGGGATAAAATCTCAACAGGTTTTAAGGGGACTTTGAGAGGAGGTGGAGTCTCTTGCAGGGGAAAACTAAACAACCAATTTGACATCAAATGAAACGTGGCAAAGTGGTACGTGAGGCTTCCCCCCCTGCTCCACTCAGTTTTGAATAACCTCTGCCATGGCCACGCTGCTCTGTCAGGAATTTTACAGGCTTAGGTGCAAGTTGCTTTGCCAGGTTTACCAGTCCTGCAATCCTCATGTTTCCAGGACCCTGCCTGACCTCATAGCAAAAGAGAAACTATATTTGATGCAACACAGCAAGATCCTTCCTTTTGGATGGCTGCATCCCCTTTCCCAGTGTGTGCTGTAGGAACTTGGTGACCTCATGCATGCAGAAATTTTGGATTCTCTCAGGAAAGAGGAACCCCTGACTCTGCTCGCTGTCAGCTTTAAAGCAGAGGGCATAAACATGAGGCTGAGATTTCCAAGAGTACTTGGCACTGGCTCATGCCTGCTCCACTGGAGCTGAAGGTGTTCCAGGGATGAAAACCTGCCCTTAGGACTCAGAAGTGCCTGCAGAGCTGGGATGGCAGGAGTTTTCCAGCTCCTGGAGCTGCAGCTGGTGCCAGGCTCTCCTGTAACAGAGCAGTGTTTATCAGTTCAGGATCCTGTGCACCAGCTCAGCCCAGAATCTTTCCTTGCTTCATTGATTCCTGGAGCCAGCCTTGAGTTAACCCATTACCTAACCAACTCTTCCAAGCCGGTTTTATCTGTTACAATATTGACCAAATGTTGCTTTCAAAGAAATCAACACCTGTAGTCCTGCATGTGATGGATGCCTCCTCACAACAGCCTTCCCTGCAGGTAATGCCTCTCACTTCCCTACCCAGGAACTGAAAAGTTACACTTGCACATATCTTCTAACCTGCATTGCAAAGCTTTTCCAGAGGAAAAAAAGCTTTTCCAGGTGCTACTTCAAAGTCTTGTGCTGACACCTCATTAAACAGCTTAGGGACCTTCCACTTTCCATACACAGTTCAGGAGGGCTGTTCATGACTTGCAATATGAGCTAGTAGTGTTCCTCACTTTTTTTTTTTAATATGCTGTTTCAAATCCCTGCAAATTTGAAGGAGAATAGGAGCAAAAACCATGCATTTTGCTGGAAGAGCACTTAAGTGCTTTATCAGTTAAGAAAAGTAGAATAGAAGCAAGTGCTTAGAAAAAGGGCTGCACTTACTGACCCTGCAGGGTGAAGCTGGTTTTGAGGATGGTCAAGGTGCTCAGGTTTCTTAGGAGCCTCCTTGTGAACCATCTGCCCTGGTCCCTGATCTGTTACTCAGGTGATAATCGAAGAGCAGCCACCCTTTGGCCAACATTTTATCGTACGATCGGGAGGGATTTGCCTTCCTGTATCCACACCCACTCCTTTTATTCCTTTGCTGGTTGTGCATTGACAAAGTTATCGTCCTGGAGCCCAGCCAGCAATCCAGTGTGTGCTATCAGCCTTCCTGCTTGAAAACTGGGGCAATTTTTGACACAGGCCAGGCTCCAGATTCCTCAGGGAAGTCACATTTGCCTGAGGCAGTGGGTAAAACCTGCCTCACCAGAAGTTTTACCAGAGATGGGGACTACCTGGGAGTTTGAGTTTGGGTGGTTTCACTGTTGTTTTTATTGTGGGCAGGATTGTCAAGGGCAAACGTTACCGTGCTGAGTCACCAATGCCAGGTCTGAGCAAAGGGTGAGGAGATGCAAACAAAAGATGCGGGTCTGCAAGGTCAGGAAGGGTGGCTGAGGGGTGTTCTGTGTTTTGGAAACAGAATACAAGGTAAGTAGGCAGTAGTGGCTTTGCAAGTTGGACTCTGCTTTTGGAGGAAGGACCTTTGTCCAGGGAACAGCCCTGGGAGCAAGACATGAGGACCATGAGCATCCACCTTGGTGGGGCCAAGTGCAGCTGGCCTGCAGCTTCACCAGCCAGATGTGGGCTGGGGGGAAGCAGCAAAAATGCCTCAGGTGGCACTGAGAAGCTTTGGGTCTTTCTGACATGGTTTGGTGCAGGGCCAGCTGTGGTTAGCCTCTTTCTGCAGAGCTCCTGAAGCCCTGGGGCAAAAGCCCTGCAGCACACAACTTTTGGGGTCTTTAGGACAACCCCTGGTGATAAGTGAGGAAATGTGGAAGTTACTGATCCTTAAAATGGACAGAAACACTGATAGCTGTGCTGTTGGATGGTCCCAGGAGCAGATGCTGTAATGAACAATCTGCCAGGCTCTGTGCTGCACTGGGCTGAGGGGAAGAGAACACAATCACAATGGACCCTTAGGAAACTCATAACATCTTACTTTAACCACCATTTGCTGCTAAACTGACATTGTGTCCAGAAATCTTGCCATTTGTATAGATAAAGTCTGAGATTCAGGAAGAGAAAGGGATTGCTCAATTGTTGTCAAGCAGTTTCATAACAGGAACCTGTTTTGATACACTGACTCAGTTCCGAGGGAAAACAACAGGAAAACAAACACTCCTTTAATCAGCTTCCCCATCCAGCAGGACGTGCAGGAATCAGCACAAAGGACAAGGTGAGGTATTAAAAAAGTCAAAGCAGAACAATTAATTTAGTTAAATACTCAAACAAGGAAGATGCCTAAGCGACAAGAGCATGCTTGGATGTGAATGACACCCATGAGACACGAACACTAATTCCCAGCAACTGTATGAGATGGGATTTCCAGCCTGCATGCCATTGCTAAGTGTCAGGGATGTTTGCAAATCTCTCTGAAAACTGAAGTTGTTGGTGTTTTAGAGGATGAATGCTCTAGGACACTGTGCTGCTGTCAGAAACATTGAAGGTGAAGAGCTGTTCTATGTCCTGGGCTGGATTGTTTTCCAGGAGCAGAATGCAGCAGCGCTGCAGGCAATACCAATGGTACTTTTTATAACAGAATTATCCAGGGAATGAGATTTTGGTGACCTGTATGACCTAAAGGAATGACGTGGGGCTAAATGTTTACACGGCTCTCCCGTGCAGCTCGGAGGTTTTCCAGTCTCCCTGCTAGGTAATGTAGGGATAAATGCTGCCCCACTTCATCTCCTCTGACACCAGACATGGATTTTCAATGCCATCTGTGTCTGCTCGGGGCCAGGATGAAACAACCAACTCTGTGACAGTTGTCTGCCACTTTGAATGAGATTTTCTTTTTTTTCCCCCGGGGGGAAAATAGCTCTTTGTGGGACAGCACCGCGGGCTTGAAAGGGCTTTTTTCATCTCGGAGGCATGAATGGCGTTTGCAGTTCATGATCGCTGTGTCGGACCCGCTGCCAGGCACAAAGTGTGGCTAGTGCAATGTGCCCTGTGGCTACTGTCCCCGGCAGGACTGGCTCTCTCTGCGTGGGTGACATCAAGAGATGCAGTGTTGAGGTCAGTGAGTCTGGGGTCTCTCTGACTTCTTCAGAGAGAAATCAGAGTGCAGGGATCGAATTAAAGCCTTTGGATGGGTTGAAGTATATTAAGCCTCTCACACATAAAGTAGACGTTTAAGTAGCAGTTAGTAAGTTTTAGAGTGAGTTGGAAGCATACTGATATCTTCAGCAAGAGGCTCCAGGCCCACAGTGGTAGGCAGGACTGAGACATAATAGAGCTATAGTAAAAATACTGCTTACATTTTTTAGATGGAACAAGACAGATTGTATGCATAGCTCTATGGGTAACCTGGTGTGCTAAGAAACTGGAATTCTAACAGGTTAAGGAGTGGTGGTCCGAGTTTGCATCTTAGCTCGTTGGAAAAATCCTATATAAGAGTTTGTATTAGGGAGAGTTGGTGGATTTAGCCACTCACTTATTGCTACTGCTTTTGCCATTGCTTCTCTGCTTGCCTGTTGAGACTGGTGTGCTTTGTAATAAGATGTGCTTTGTAATAAATAACCTTTTTAATTATTAGCTGCTTTGCTTATTTAAGATAACCCTGCATAGTAGGAGCCCTAGAGCTCCTGAGTTGGGGCCTAGAGCCCATGGGGTCCGAGAACCTCCACAGTGCAGGAATTCTGCT
>WBND01000628.1:405516-434459 GCA_013398595.1 Tychaedon coryphoeus | reverse complement strand
CTCGCAGGGGTTGGGATTTTGGGCAGGTGTGCCCTGCAGGGGAGGTGGGCAAGCAGAGCCTTTGCCCTTTCTTTTATTCTGCTGCCCGGGTATGCCCTCTGCAGGGCGAGGCTGCCCGGCGCTGGGGTTTGCACTTGCTGCCCTCATCCAGGTGTTTGGTGAAGCCGGAGAGTCCCGCTGGTGGGTCCAGGTTATCACCGCTGATTTCTGGCATGTTATAAATGGGCTGGAAGGAGCCCTTGAGTGCTCTTTGTAAGCACCGTGATTTTTTTAAAGGTGCTTTTTTCAGGCTCTGGGGTACTGGGAGGATGCTGGCTTCAGGGGGTGCTGATGTCGGAGGGTTTTTGCTGTCTGGCTTTTTCACTTCTAGTTTGGCTGGTCTGGTTTTGTCTGACACGGTATTTACCAGCTGGGAGCATAAAGCTTTTGCTTTGCAGCGTGGGAGAAGAGGCTTGATAGCGAGTGTCAGATTCCACCTATGATTTAATGAACAAAGGCTGAAATGCAAAGGGATCAGTTCAGGCCTTTTGGGATCTCTTTTGTCCCCCTTAGCAGACAAACCAACCCTTGGGTTTAGGCTCCTGATGCTCCCTGTGTTCCTCCACAGCAACTGTGAGTTTCGGAGAAGGGAAACTGGGATTTGCTGCGTTGTTTTTCAACCCCCCCTTTTTTTTGCAGCGTTGTCAGCATTGCTGGTGGGATGTAAACATTCATCTGGTGGCACAGAAAGGGCCCTTCTGAAACCACCCTGGCAGGACAAAGCCTCTTTCAGGCAGCCCGAGGATTTTTATTTACTCTTTGTAGCTGCTCGCTCTGCGTTTTCAATGCTCTGCCCTCGTTTGGGAGCCAGAGCTTCCATTTGTTGGGAGAGAGGGTTTGCTCTGGGAGGGGGGAGGAAGGCCAGGGAATGCCAGGGAATTGTTTTGGGCAGGCTGGCTCTGGGCAGCATCCTGCTGGCACTGGGACCCAGCACGTGCCGGGCTGTGGGAGGCTTGTGGGCTTGGAATTTTCTTTTATTCCAGCTGAGCCAAGCAGATCTCATCAGCTGTAAATGTCAGTAGCCCGGTTCTCTTTTCAGCACTGTTATTCTTGCAGGGTTTATTTTATTTTATTTTATTTTATTTTATTCGTTTTTCTCTAATCAGTGTAAATGGAAGTAAAGCTTGGCAGTGGGAGTGTTGGTTTTCTTGATGTTGGGGTGGTTTGTGATGTTCTGCTGCTGGTTGGGGCTTTGACCTGCTGGATGCTGAGCTCATTCCATTCCCTCCCTGCTGCTGCAGTTCCTCTGGTACTTTATGAGTGATGAAGTCCCAGATTTGAGTCCCCAGGAATTAAATACCAGCCTTATCCAGAGCAGAAAGGAAATTAAAGCTTTGGAGGGGATGTTTGCTACAGGCCTTAAGGTCTTCCCCTGTCCCCCACAGGGCTTTTTTAAAATCTAGCTGCAACTTTTCCAAACAACACTTTTGCTGGAGAATTGGGCTGTAATGTAAATTTCTTGCCCAGCTGAAACAAAACCCAGCATTTTCAACAGAAGGTGCTGTTGTTGAGCTTTATTTAAGAAAAAGAACTGTAAATACAGGGTTAAATCTTCTGCTTATAAATAAATAAACAAACAAATGCCTGTCCTTTCTCTTGGGAAAGCAGCTTCTGTGTGTGCAAAAGCCCCAGAGAAATCCCCTGGTATTTGCTGGTGGATGCTCATTTAGTGTGAGTCAGGGCAGTTCATTTTTCCTGCACACACAGCTGGGATTTGCCAAGCTGGGAGCTGTTGTGGAGGATGCAGGATGTAAACATTCCCTGTGTCCATGAGGGTTGTGTCCCCCCCTGCCCAGGCACAGGAAGGGAGAGCACAGGGTGGGATGGCTGCTGGCTTAGCACATCTGCTTGCCATAAAAAAAATGCTGCTGTTGGCTTGGCCATATTAAAAGTTTAAAAGGTTTTTATTCAATGCTTAAGAAAATAGAAGATAATGGATGCATAAATCTTGGAGGGTGTGGGATGAAGATAAGTGTATGTAAAGATGCTGTATATGTTTATGTATCTTAAGCTCTTAAAGCAGGAAGCATCTTGTATTTTACTTACAGCACCTTTTAATCAACATCCCCCTGAAATTTAATGCTTTGATGAGAAAACTATGGTTAAAAAAAGGACATTTCAGTAAAAAGTTCTAATCTTGAAACAACACTCTTCTGAAATTCTGATAATCTCTATCAAGCTTTAATACCTGTGGTTTATGTCCAGTGTTTCTTTTTTGGTTTTGTTTTTGTTTTTTTGGTTGTTTCTTTTTTGCTTTTTAAACAAGGGATCTACCAGACAAGAGTTATTGTTGTTAATGGCACTTCAGTGTTTGCAGGAGAATCTGGTTTTGGGGTTATTCTCAAACTGGTCAAATTTTAAGTTGCTTTTTAAATAGCGTCAGTATAATTCCTTTTTATGGGTGAACCCTTCTGAGAATTTTCTGTCTTTAAATGACAAACTGGTGGCATCCCTACATATTTAGTGTCATTATTCATTTCCATAGAAAATCAAGAACTTCCTGTAAGTTGCTATTTGTTTTAAGATATCCCATAATTAAAAAAGGATTTCAACAGTTTGGCTCATGAACTCATAATCGTGTGTCCCTCTAGCCCTTTGTCTGAGATATACTGTGTCATATCCAAAATTAAGAAGTGAAATTAAGGATTCAGAAGTGTAATTTAGAAGCACTGATGTGCAGAGAGCAGCCTCGTGTTTCCTGTGGAAATGTCAGCTCGGGAAAGGGGGGTGGTGTTTATCAGATTGCCAAAAGGATGGATTTGTGTCTGCTCTCTTCCCTGATTGATTTGTGTCTGGCCATTGGAGTCGGCAGGAAAGTTTTTCCACTGCAATTTTTGTAATTAAGTACTGTGGGCTATTTTTAATTTTAATTAATTCAGCATAATTCAAAGTGATGTGCAGCACGCTGTGGTTTTAATACCAAATGATTTTGACTTAACTAATTATTTTGATTGAAGTATCCTTACCTTGTTAAATTAAATATGTCTCTTCCTATTTTACTTGTCAGCTTTATCTGGTAGTTGCTCAAGAAAGCAACAGAATTTCAAATTTGTTTTTTTGTTTGTTTGTGGCTTTAGTGGTGGTTTTTTTTTGTTTTGTTTTGATTTTTTGGGTTTTTTTGTTTGTTAGTTTTTAATCTGACGCCTTTCTCCTGAAATAGGAAATACCTGACTGTATTTACTGAGCCTAAATACAGTAGGAGCTAATATGAAGGGACAGATAGGCTGTTTGCAGACCAGCTCAGAAACTGTGTTATATTAGAGGCACATATCTATTTCTATATATTTTTACACACAGAGAGAAGGACAGACAGACAGACACCCAAAGGAGGGTCATATATGCTCATATATCTGATGTTTGTGATCTCAGATGGGTAATAAATTACATTTCAGGCAGTGATGTATATTTTGATTAGTTTAACCTCCAGCATGTTAAAACACGATGAAACATATTTTTGAAATCAGCAAGTTTCAATTTTTTTTTCCAACTCTGCTCTCTTTTCGCTTTGGTCTTTGAGGTTTCTTTAATTTTTTTTTTCTGCTTTGAGTGTTTCATTGTTTATAATGAATCCTGAAGTGAGCAGTGCCAGGTTCCTGTGTGCTCACAGCCTGTCA
Organism: Tychaedon coryphoeus; assembly: GCA_013398595.1. Taxonomy (NCBI): domain Eukaryota; kingdom Metazoa; phylum Chordata; class Aves; order Passeriformes; family Muscicapidae; genus Tychaedon; species Tychaedon coryphoeus. Next base: position 430,806 of record WBND01000628.1, on the reverse strand, counting down.
TCTCTGTGTTTACTGGGAGAAGGAATAATAACATCCCTGCTCTCCTGTTTCCCTTCCAGGTGATCGGAGCCCTGGTCCTTGCTGTTGGGATTTATGCAGAAATTGAAAGACAGGAGTACAAAACTCTAGAAAGTGCCTTTCTAGCCCCAGCAATTATTTTAATACTTCTGGGAGTTGTGATGTTCCTGGTGTCCTTTGTGGGTGTGCTGGCTTCTCTGAGGGACAATTTATGCCTTCTGCAAGCAGTAAGTGTTGGGATTTTTATTCCTAGTTTTTCTCTGAAAAGGTGAATTTTAGGGAAATCCCTGTGCTTGCAGGTGGAAGCTGTACGTGTGACTAATTAAAATTAAAGAGTGCAAGCTTTGTTTTCACAGGATCACACAGAGTTTGGGTTGGAGGGGACCTTTTAAAAACCCCTGGCAATGAGCAGGGACACCTTCCACTAGACCAGGCTGCTCAAAACCCAACCCAACCTGGCCTTGTTATGTTCAGCCTCACAAAATGCTAAAAATGTGGTTTGTTAGGGAGGGCAAAGCCAGAAATAACCATGGATTTTGAAGTTATACTGGAATTTTGCCCACTTTTCCCACTGATTGTGGTGCTGTGTCAGATGCTGGGAGCATTTTCTGTTCCCATTCTGGTAGCAAACCCAGCTGGGTATTCAACAAACAAGTCCCTGATGCCAGATTTAGCAGGAGAAAAGATAAATTCACCTGTCTGGTGAATTCCTGACACTGAGTTATGCACAGGAATTACAGCAGCTTTCAGAGGAGAGCATTAGGGATTATTTCCAGGCAAGGGATCATAAAACTTCACTCCTGATGGAGTTCATTGTTACACAGCAGACCTGAATTTGCTTAACACCCATCTTTTATGCCTGAAGGACTGGAAAAAACATGTCAAGGGAAAAACATGCTGCAGCTCTCTCACAGAGCAGTGGATTTCTCCATGATTTTCACATTTTGCACACGTGGCTGTGTGTGAGTGCATTTGTGAGCACAGCTAAATAAATGTGGGGAGCAGCACACTGAGAGGTACCAAGCCTGGAATTTTGCTTTGATTTAGCACTGGCAGTGTAGTAGAAAGTGGTTTGGATTATTTTAAGCTGTGCTGCTTTATCCACTCATTGAAAGGTAACAGGTTTTGTAGGAAGCATCAAAACATGGAGTGTGGTGTGGTTTGTAGCAGTCCATCAAAATCCTTCCCTGGAATGCTGTTGTGGAAAGGAGTATCTTGGCAGGATAATTACATCTAATGGTTTTGAATCCTTTCAGAGCAGAAAAATAATGTGCTTGCCAGTTGGGCAAAACCCAGAATAATTTAAGTGAGGAAAAAAACGCTTTCTCGTGGCATTGACAGTTTTATTAGAACAAACTCATCACTTTATATTTTCTTTTAAAATGCCATGCTGAAAGCCAAGTCTATTGGCAATTGAATGCAAGACTTAAGGGAACTAATGGAAAAAGTAATTGGAGTTCTGTTTAATGAGTCACTTGCTCTTGTTTTCCTGCAGTTCATGTACATCCTTGGCATCTGCTTGCTGATTGAGCTGACAGGTGGGGTGGTGGCCCTGATCTTCAGGAACCAGGTGAGCTGCTTGCTTCAGGTTTGATGTGATCAAATAACAGCTAAATAGCAGCAGTTCAGATTGTCACTCATTGATGGAGCTCCAGGTTTCCAGGGTTCAGGGATGGTGAGGTTTGCCCCCATTCTGGAGGCCAATTCCAGGTTAAAGAACTTGGAGAAAATCTGGTGGCTACAAATGTGCAGCACAGGCAAAATGAGTTTCCAGCTCTTTGTGGATGACAAAATGCTTTTTTTTTTTTTCTGTTTTGCCATCTGGGTCTGACTGCTAATTTGGGAAGTTTCCAGATGGGTTTGGAGAATGTTGTTTTTTAGTGGCCAAAAGTGTTTTGCCTCAGTTGAAGGACAGCCCTTCCCTGCCCACATCCATAAGCAACATAACTAAATAAATGGGACACTTCATCATTGACAAGCATGCTGAACTTAAACCCCTGATTTTTCTGCATGGAAAGCACCAGGCTATTTTTTTTTTTTCAGTTAGAAAAGCTTTAAGACATAAATATATTCACTATGGCAAGCACTAGATGTCTATGCTTCCATTTATAGCAAGATAGCTACACTTAGGGACAGGTTTCATCCTTTGTTTTTCAAGGTTTGTGGAGAAGTTTGGGTTTGTATGGGGAGAACAAGAAAGTATTTATGGAAGCTTTGGGTAGTAGCCTGTTTTGCCTGCATTTTTCCCATTTCTTTCTCTGCTTTCGTTTCAAATCTGTGGAGTCTAAATGAGGTTCTTGATCAGTTAGGAGAGTCCTGTATTATTTCTCATCACTGATATAATCTCATCCTTTTTGTTCTGGTAGTTTGTAAGTGTTGCAGTATGTAATACTGGGAAGATGAGTGGCTGTATTTCAGGTTTTCTGATCTGTAAGTCTTTAACTTCCTCCATATCAGCAGCTGGATTGAAAGGAAAGTTGTTACATTCTGGCTGTGGTTAGTCCCTGTTTTTGCTGTGCTAAAATTTGTTTTTAACCAGTGTTTAGTTTTTTCTCTAAAATAAAGAAGCAAAAAAAAAAAAGCTTATCAGTTACACTTGTCACTTTAACCTGCTCTTCTAATTCTGTGCCCATTGTGCAACCCATGAGTCTTGTTTTCCTTTTGCTTTCTAGACAATCAAATTTTTGAATGATAACATTAGAAGAGGGATTGAGAATTACTATGATGATTTAGACTTCAAGAACATCATGGATTCTGTTCAAAAGCAGGTTTGTTGGGTTTTTTTGTTTTTTTTTTTTTTCCCCTTGGACTAACTCAGCAGCAGCTTTGAGTTTTTCCAGTGATGTGACAATCAAGTTGTTGCTGAGAGGGATGAGATCTTGTGTGTCATCTCTTATGGTGTTGTACTGAGCTCAGGGCTCATCCAGCATTCCAGCTGGCATTTAAAACCCTCTTACATCACTGCAAAAAGACAGGGCCAAAATGCAGCTTTGGCCTTGGCAGGTGCCATTCAAATGCCCAGGGTCAGATCCTACAGACCTGTGTGTTTCTGGTGGCCCCACAGCTGGATTCAGACAAATTTCAGCCTAAATTCAGCCTAAATTCNTTTTTTTTTTTTCTGTTTTGCCATCTGGGTCTGACTGCTAATTTGGGAAGTTTCCAGATGGGTTTGGAGAATGTTGTTTTTTAGTGGCCAAAAGTGTTTTGCCTCAGTTGAAGGACAGCCCTTCCCTGCCCACATCCATAAGCAACATAACTAAATAAATGGGACACTTCATCATTGACAAGCATGCTGAACTTAAACCCCTGATTTTTCTGCATGGAAAGCACCAGGCTATTTTTTTTTTTTCAGTTAGAAAAGCTTTAAGACATAAATATATTCACTATGGCAAGCACTAGATGTCTATGCTTCCATTTATAGCAAGATAGCTACACTTAGGGACAGGTTTCATCCTTTGTTTTTCAAGGTTTGTGGAGAAGTTTGGGTTTGTATGGGGAGAACAAGAAAGTATTTATGGAAGCTTTGGGTAGTAGCCTGTTTTGCCTGCATTTTTCCCATTTCTTTCTCTGCTTTCGTTTCAAATCTGTGGAGTCTAAATGAGGTTCTTGATCAGTTAGGAGAGTCCTGTATTATTTCTCATCACTGATATAATCTCATCCTTTTTGTTCTGGTAGTTTGTAAGTGTTGCAGTATGTAATACTGGGAAGATGAGTGGCTGTATTTCAGGTTTTCTGATCTGTAAGTCTTTAACTTCCTCCATATCAGCAGCTGGATTGAAAGGAAAGTTGTTACATTCTGGCTGTGGTTAGTCCCTGTTTTTGCTGTGCTAAAATTTGTTTTTAACCAGTGTTTAGTTTTTTCTCTAAAATAAAGAAGCAAAAAAAAAAAAGCTTATCAGTTACACTTGTCACTTTAACCTGCTCTTCTAATTCTGTGCCCATTGTGCAACCCATGAGTCTTGTTTTCCTTTTGCTTTCTAGACAATCAAATTTTTGAATGATAACATTAGAAGAGGGATTGAGAATTACTATGATGATTTAGACTTCAAGAACATCATGGATTCTGTTCAAAAGCAGGTTTGTTGGGTTTTTTTGTTTTTTTTTTTTTTCCCCTTGGACTAACTCAGCAGCAGCTTTGAGTTTTTCCAGTGATGTGACAATCAAGTTGTTGCTGAGAGGGATGAGATCTTGTGTGTCATCTCTTATGGTGTTGTACTGAGCTCAGGGCTCATCCAGCATTCCAGCTGGCATTTAAAACCCTCTTACATCACTGCAAAAAGACAGGGCCAAAATGCAGCTTTGGCCTTGGCAGGTGCCATTCAAATGCCCAGGGTCAGATCCTACAGACCTGTGTGTTTCTGGTGGCCCCACAGCTGGATTCAGACAAATTTCAGCCTAAATTCAGCCTAAATTCAGCCTAAATTCTACCTGTGGCCTTGCACTCTGGCTGATCCAAGAGACTGAGAAGCATCTTGGTAACAGGAGGCTTTGGAAAAAGAGAAATGGATAAAGAGGTGACATTTAGGCTGGGCCTTTGTGGGGCTGCTGGAGGGCACAGAGCTCTTTAGCAAGGTGGTTGTTGGAAGGAAGCACCACTGGAAGAGTGTCTACCTGTAATTAAAATTCACAAACCGTGGTGAGCCCAGCTGGGCATTACTTAATGGCTCGTGGGGTTGACTCACAGCCTTTTTTTATTTTAATAAGGCTGGTCTGTTGAAATGTTTATTGGGTTATTGGAGAGTTCTGCCATGCAGCTCTTTGTAGAAGCAGCAAGAAGTGTTCAGAAATGTGATGTCAGGGCCCATGTGCTGTGCATGACCATGCCAAGTAATGGTTATTAAAAAAAAAATTGATTTAGGAAGTGATACATGTGTTCTAGGACATCGTTATGGAGATGGCAACCTGCTTTAAAAAACAAATTTAGCATGGAAAGTCTGTCAAAAGCAGACCATCCTGAGGAAATTTTGTCATTGGGCCTCATAATGCTTTAAAGTTTCCATGCACTGCCCAAAATTATGGATTCATACAGCAAATGTACATGTTAGTGATTAAATGAACTCCTCCTTTCCCCTCAGTTTAAATTATAAAGTGAATATTTATATTAAGCCAGTGTAAACTTACAGTATTCGTTTGCCCAGCTTTCAGTTCTTCTAAATTGCACCCACAGTGTTTTGGTGAGATTAATTTATGGCCTATAGCAACGTTTTTGTCTTTTAGATCCAGTTGGAAATGTAGTCATAATCCTTAAAGCAACTGCAGAGGTGGATTGCAGGTCAAGGTAGAGGCAGTGTAAAAATGCTGCTTAATCATGTCCAGAGCTGGAGAGAGAATTTTACAACTCAGAAAAGATGGGAGGTGGAACTTGGGTTTATAGTTCAATGAGAGACAGAGGAATATTACCTACATCTTTAATTATTTTAAATTATGTCTATCATATACATTCAGACATGACTTGCTGATAAAATGACAGATTTTTTTTCGGGAGCTCAGGGATTTAAATTTTTTTTTTATTCTTACTTTGTTTTCTACTTATTCAAAGAGTTTAAGGTACAAATTATTTTTTCCCTTTTCCTTTTGGAATCATGGAACCATTTAGGTTGGAGAAGACCTTTAAGATCATTGATTTTGTGGTTTGTTTTTTTTTTTTTTCCTCTTTCCAGTTTAAGTGCTGTGGTGGGGAGGATTATAGAGATTGGTCCCAAAATGTGTACCACAGCTGTGCAGCTCCAGGACCACTGGCTTGTGGAGTGCCCTACACTTGCTGCATCAGGAATAAGGTAAGTCCTGGCCTCTCAGCATCACTTCAAAAGTTGCCTGACTTTAGGATTCTGGGGTAAGGAGTGAGGGAAAATGGAGCCTTTTCCTCTGGATCTGTGGGTCTTGGCAGCTTGAAAGGGAGAAAATAATGGATTGGATGTGTTGGCTATGTTCCATTTTCCTGCCCCACTTCCCAGCCCCAGAAGGAATGGTGGGAGCTGCACTAATCTCATGGCTCACCTGAACCAGAGCTGCTTAAAATTCAGTTTTGCTGGTGTTTTCCCCAGGATTTGCTGCTCCAGCTTTGCCAGGGAGCCTGGGACCTGGTGGCTTCTGTGGGTAGGGGTCAGATTGATGTGCTCCAGCTGCTGTGTGAACTGAAAACCAAACAGAATGACCTTGTCATCTCCAGAATAATCCAAAAGTGTGGGCAGCTGACCTCAGGGTCAGGGCATGTTGTGGGTACAGGTCTGCCCCAACCTATCCTTGAAAACTGGGATAAAATCTAAAATCCTGGAAGGGCTGGAGTCTGAACCAGTTTCTCAGTCTGGGCTGAACTGGTTCTAACTGGTGCTGGCAGCACTAGGAGCAGGCATTGATTTTCATGCAAATGTGTTTTGATTAATTCTGCAATTCACTGCTCTTCATTAGAGGGATGCACATAATGCTGGATTTGATAAAGAACTGTTCCTCAACTGCTCCAGTGCAGGCAAACCCTTGATGGGTTTTGGTGCCTAGTCTGAACACAAGAAAGAGAGATTGGGTGTGAGCTCATGATGGATATCCTGCTTTGGGCTGCCCTTTCAACATCTGCCTTGAGCATGGCTGTTTAATTAAAAAAAAAAAGGAAAATAGGTGCAATGGTTGTGTCAGTAATCCTGCTAGGTGTTGCTGAGAAATGTGTACCACAGGAAGGTGTTTATTACGTGTGCTCACACGTTTTTTGGTGGGTGGGAATGGGTTTGTTTAAATCTGGGATGGGCTTTGATTTATTCTCAGAAGCCAAAGCTGAGCAATCTGAGTCTCAGGTGTTTAAGGGAGAGAATCTGCAGCTGGGTAGAGCAGAACAACTCGGGATTTTGCCTTCAGGAAAGGGAAAAAAAACTTCTCTGGGGAAAAATGGGAGGTGTATTCAGTGACAGCTGGGAAGGGGGGAGATCAGGCTGCCTGCAGCCCACAGTGTGTTAAGCTCAGGGGAGTGAATTGAGAGGCAGGGAGAGCCCTGAGCTGGAGTGTGGATCACCCAGGTGCTGCAGGAGGGGAGGGCTGTGCAGCAGGGAGATGCTGTGCACGCCTGCCTGGGGGAAAAAACAGCCAGGAGATGCATCAGTCTGGTGTGTTTGACAAATCCTTCCAAATACAGGCTGGTTTCTGTCCTGGAGAGCTGCAGATATGGTTTGTGATTACTCATGGGCTTTGGAGTCATGGAAAACTCCTGCTAATGTCGGTGCCTGGATTCTGATCCTCTGTGAAAGCCTCCTGCTAACACGAGCCAGCTCCTCCTGGGGGGCTCCAAAGGAACTATATTTAAGTCAAATTATTTATTAAAGACTTACACTAGTGCAGCAGATAGGAGTTAGTCCCAAGTGCCTCATAATCCTCTGTTTCCAATGGGTTTATCTCCTCTGCGTGCGTTTGCTTATGCCACGACATCCTGTTAGCAAACTCTGTGTTTAAAGTTAAGAGATGGGCTGCATTCCTTGTGGTCACATATTTTGGGAGTGACCACATGCCACTCTTCAGCAGCTTTGGGAGCATGGAATCACTCACAGCCAACACAACATGCTGGTGCCTATCACTGGTATTGATTTCCAAGTGTATTTATTACCTGTTGTTGGAACATGGGCACCCCACACCATTTCCCATATTCCATATTCCACAGCCTTGTGGAATAGTCTGAGCTTTTTCTTCTAGGAATGTGCAAAACCTTGTTGTGTGTTAAAGGTGAGAGCCCAGCTCTTTGGGGGCTTAAAAACTTCTCATTTTCCTCTGTGTCTTTGGCTTTGTTCAGTGCTTCCTTTGATGCCAGTGGGTTTTTACATTGGATGATTTTTAAGTGGTATTTTCAGGCTGGCTTTTCCAGGCTTTCAGGGGTAGAAACTTGGAACCCACAGGAGGCATTACAGAAAATGAGCTAGTAATCAGTGCTGAATGCAAGCACTCAGTCTCTTTTAAATATATGGGTTTTATATTCATGCATATAATGGTATGGCATGAATATTGTAATTAATTTAGTCTTGTAAAGAGCATTCATAGCATTGGAAGTTATTTGAAACTGAAGATATTTCTGAGCTTGTGTTTGTCTTGGCACGAAGGCTGTGTTAACCCCTGGTTTTAGTAATAAGGTGTGTTAAGTTATTAAGGCTTTGAAAGGAAATGCAGCTGTTCATTCTGTGGAAACAGCTCTGTCACAGCTCACATTGGTGGTGTTGGATAGAAATGGTTCAGATGTCCTGTGACACACTGACAGTACTCATTCCTCTAAAATCACACAGAGCCCTAACTAAATCTGACCCTGGGGCTGCTGGGTGAGCTGGTGTTGGGCTGGGGAATCACCCTGCCATTGCTTTTGTATGAGATGGGTGAACACAGAGTAAAAATAATAGTTTTGTGATTTTTAGTTTCCTGCTGCAGTTCATATTTATTGTTTTCTTTTCAGACAGACATTATCAACACCATGTGTGGATACAAAACCATTGACCAAGAGGTAACATAGCCAGTGCCCACCCTGTCATGGCAGAGGGTGCTGCTTCTCTGCTTTTTTTTTTTGTCTGTTATAAAAGTGTTTTCTGCGTGCTTTGTTCTTCCAGGCAGTAAATCTGCAATTAAAATGGTTCTTTTTTCCTGGAATAATTTCCATATATGAGGAAAGGAACTAATCTTGTTTGATTTGTGTGTCTTCCCTTCTTTGTATTTTCCACGATTCCTTGTTTGTCGACAACTTCCCCGAGCTAATTGCACAATTAATGCACAAAAAGCTGCTTTCAAAATTTGAAGCAGTGACTTTGAGTTGGGGAAAGCTTGTAGTACTTAGAAGCCACAGTTTCTCACTGAGTAAAATTTGCCTTGATGAAACCAACTTAGCTGTTCCTAAGTATTTTATATCCCAGGAGTGGGTGTTTTATTTTAAAGCCTAAAAGAGGTATTCCTGGAAGAGCAGTGGGACTTCCCTGGTTGTGTTGGATGCCTTCTCCTCCCTCCAGGAGTGGGATGGAGCCTCCTCCTTCATCCTTCCCCAGTCACTGGGACCAGCCCAGAGGAGACACTGCCAGCTCGAGGCAGTGCTGGCAGAGTGATTAAGGAGGGAAATCAGTAATTGGATCTGCCCTGAGCTCCCCACTCCTGGCTTTGGAGTGCTGGGATGAGGCTGGGCGGGGGCAGCTCCTCTCCCCAGCTCATTTGAGGCACTTGGAGCACAATGCCAGCCTCGGTTGTTGGTTTTTGGGATTACTGGTCTTCATTTGGGTTCATTGATTTGTGGCTTAATCACCTGAACGCTCCAGCCGGGCTCTGGCAGGGAGCACTTCAGCCTATGCTTAACTTTGCCCCATTCATCTGCTTAGGAGCCTCAAGTGCTTTCTATATTATGGGCTGGGGTCACAGAGCAGCTTGCAGGACTGAATCTGAAATCCTCTTGTTCCTTTCCTTTTTTAGGGTCTTTTTGCAGAGCACTTGGTCCACAATTTCTATTTTTCCGCTGCCGCGTTTTCAACTTTTAAGCTGAAATGAAAGCTAAAGAGAGACTTCTCTGCTTTCCAAGTGGTCTTAAATGAGAATTGGGTGCCTTTCTTGCTGAAAAATAGCTGCAGCAAACAGGTTGAAGACAGTGAAATAAATTACTTGGGTGCAGAATAACTTTAAATTTGTTGAGGTGGAGCAGCTTTACAATAGATGGAAGAGTTACTGATGAGGTGTTTGTTCAGCTCAGTGGGTTTAAAGGCAAACCAGATGTGGCTCCCTGAGCTGCCAGAGGTGTCCCACCCCAGTGCAGCTGCCTGTTGAACCCTCCCTGTGATGTTTTGCAGCGCCTGAGCGTTCAGCACGTTATCTACGTCCGGGGCTGCACCAACGCCGTGCTCATTTGGTTTTTGGACAACTACACCATCATGGCTGGCGTGCTGCTGGGCATCCTGCTGCCCCAGGTAAGAGAGCCTGAGAGGGAGCACCTGATCTGTGGGTGTGTGAAATCCCATTTAGATATCATTTTGGAATTTGGCATAGCTGGTAAGCTGGGGTGGCATTCTGGTAATTCGGTGGCGATGCGTTGCGGGATTTGCTGAGGTTTGGTGGTTTTTTGGTTTTTTTTTTCCTTTTTTTTTGAGTTGTTGACTGTGGCTCCCTTCCCTTGGCAGTTCCTGGGAGTGCTGCTGTCCTTGCTGTACATCACCAGGGTGGAGGACATCATCACAGAGCACAAGCTGAGCGAGAGCCTGTGGGAGGACGTGCGCCCCAGAGCCGCCCCCGAGCGCTCCAGAGCCGACTGCTGCATGTGCTACCCTGGCTGATCTGGGCAGCCCAAAGTGCAGCTGGAACCAGGAAAAACCAGCAGCTTTTGGTCCCTGCTGGCTGCTCCAGACTGGGGGTGGTGATGCAGCCAGAGAGGGGTGAGACCCAGGGCACGGCGGAGGGGCTGCCCAAGGGGGGTCTGTGGATCACTGCATCTCCTTCAGAGTGATTGCTGAGCCATGGCACAGCCAGGAAAAAAACTGGAGAAGATTTGGACATCGATTTCTAGGATTTCTTTGCATCTTGGGGTCTCATGTCTATGTTTGTCCTTTTCCAGCTTTGTTTTCTTGCTCCTTCCAGAGAGATTTCTTACAGATCGACGTGGTGGATATTAAACATATTGATATTAAACATGTTTAATATTGGTTTGATCATGGGGTTTTGTGCTAATCATGATGAATTTACTGACAATAATGGATGTGACGCCGATCACTTTCATTGCTCAGTCTTCTGTGCCTTTTAATAATGGGGCAAATGCCAATGTCAGATCAGTCAGGTAATGCTTGATCGATTTTTTTAATGCAGTTTATTACTGTCTGGCTTTTTGTACAGGATGTTTTGAGTCTTGGATGTACTGTATTTTTCCCTTTTAGTAAATTAACTAGGTGATTGATGACTTTATATTTTTTTGGAGTTCTGTATGTCGAGACGTTTCTAAAATTTACTGTTGAAATAAAAACGAGTCGTTTTTCAAAAACTTTTTTTTTTTCTTAAAAAAAGCACATGGGTTTTGTTTGAAATTATTTTCATATGTAAACTAAGCCTGCCCTTCTAACACTGAATCAAAAGGCAGAAGTAGCAGGAGCTGTGATTCTGGCATGGGTGCCAGAATCTGAACATCTGTGCCTCCCTTGCTTCTCTTAGTCCACCAGGAGCTCTGGGGTTTTTGTTGCTGTTCCTTTGTCCTGAGCATTTCCCTGCACTCTCCAGCCCCAGCCAGGCCTGCAGGCAAAATGCAAAACGTAATTATCATAACATTTCAATTAAACCAAAGTCAGGATGAGAATAAAGCAGGTTTACATCCTGAATGTAAAGCCCTGCTTTTCCAAACACTCTGCTAAGGAAAACAGGGCAGCTTCTGACTTCATTCTCTCCTTGCTTTTTTTTTTTTTTTTTTTTTAATTTCTTCAGGACATTTTTTCTGCTTTCTTCAAAACTCAGAGTTTGCTGCTTAACTCCCTGCCTCCACCAAGAATTTCTGAGCAAACTTTGTGCATTTCCAGGAGCCAGAAAAGGACTCACCCAGTTCTTCGATGTTCCTGATGATTTCTAGGGAGAGATCCCAGTCCAGCACGGGCAGCACAGCACACTCTAGTGTTGGGCCCTGCACATGGCTACTACTTATTAAATTTTACCCAAATTTTCCTGGTCTCTGCCTTGAATAATGTGTTCTGGTAAGTTAAGAAGCAAGGTGTGTTTTAAGGGTGAATTTTTTGTGTGGAAGGAGGGGCAGCTTGGCAGGATGGAGGTGACTGCTGGGAAAGGATGGGAAAATTGAGGCTGAAGTTGTTTTGTAGCAGAGACTGGGCTGGGGAGGTGGTAATGACAAAGGTAGCTCTCCTTTGATGACAAAAGTTGTTTGGTTTTTTTTTCTGATAGTGTTTTGTAAAACACAGAAACCAGGAGGTGGCAGAAGCCACTGTGGTTAAATTAAGGTGGTGTAAATTAAATGGAGAGAGTATTTTGGGGTGCAAGAGAGCAGTTATCCCTTCAGAAGAAAATTTGTGGGCTCTACTGAATTTTCAGCCATCCCTGGTGTCATTCACCCTGGTATTCAGGTGGGAGTGATGTCAACCTGACAATCACAAAGTAAACCCTCTGTGATTTTGTTTAATAAATGATGGATCCAAAAACTATTGACCCTTCCCATTCCCTAGGATCTGAAGAAATTACCTTTTGGTTTTGCAGGCCATGGTGACTGGAGGAAGGGATGCAGCAATTCTCTGCTCAGCTGCCTTCTCCAGAGAGCTGATGAGAAAATTGTCTTCAGATAGGTGAAGAATGCTGATCTAATTTAATCCCTGTCCTCCTGGCAGGAGCAGCCACAGCTGTGGCCTGCTGCTCATAGATACATCCTTAACCTGATTTAAGAAAATGCTCCTTAAAAGACTGAGACAACACCACGAATTCCCAGAACTATGGATTATTCTGTGTGATTTTAACTCTGACCTGCCAGCGGTTCATGCTCCGTGGTTCATGCTTTCCATCACCATTCAGAAAAGGAGATTTACCTCTCTATTTCATGATGCCCCAGATGCCCTTGGCGAGCTGGGTGCCTGGCTGGAGCATCGCGCACAGTTTCTGCCGTGTGTGAGGAAAACCTTTAATTAGCGCAGATCCGGAGCAGAAAAGCGGGCAGGTCTCCCTCTGGCGGTACGGATACCGCAGGGCACTGATTAAATCTCTGCTCGCTGGGAATTGAAGCTCTGTGTCCATACAGCACCAGAGTCTCTTCTTGCCCCTGTTCTGCTCTTTTATACAGGCACAGCTTCCAAGGAAATCCCTTGGTGGCTCCGAGCCTCTGCAGGGATTATCGTGAGGATAACCGGGATACAACTGGTTGCAACTTCATTCCTCGGAGGTGGGATGAGTTAATTTCCCCCTGATGGGGAAAAAACACCAGTGTTTGAGATGTAAAAACTATTTAGCTAAAAGCTGTTTTGTGGATTTCCTAAAGCTTCCTCGCTAGGACTTCCCAGCGTTCGTGACTTTTCTGCACCAGCTGATTTTTCAGAGGTTCTTGAGTGGGTTCAGGAACTGATTTTTGGTAAGGAATAACGAGTTGAACTGCAGAGGGCAGGTGCTCCCACTTGCTGGGATCTGTCGATCACCTCAGGACCACAGGAACACCAGTGGCACAGAAACTGCTTTGGGTTTGTTTTGCATCCTCATTTCATGTCTGTGCCTTCTGGGGGAGGCAGGGGGAGAGGGCAGCATCTTCTTCTTGCTGCTGTTTGTCCTCTCAAAATCACATTCAGAGCATGGTGCTGCTTAAAATGACACAGCTCCTTCTGTTTGTGCACTCGGGATGAAAGTTCTGCTTGGGTTTGGGTTCAGCTCCTGGCCTGAAGTTTCTCTCTGTCCAAGGGATGAAGTTTTGCCCCACAGCAGCATTCAGAGCCCTCGACAAAGGGGGCTAAATGCCCTCAGGAAAGGGGCATTTCCAGCGTGCTCCTTTGAAGGAGGTACTTTTTTTTCCTGTGGAAAGTTTTGTCTTTGATAAAGAACTCAAAGCTGCAGTCCTGGAAAGAAAAAGAGAGGAGCTGAACAGGACAAAGCCACCTCATCCTTCTGGGCATTGGTTTTGTGATCCCAGCCCTACTTGGAGGTCCCTTGTGGGTCAGCACCAGGGGTTCTGGGATGGGGGAAGCTCCTGGCACCAGGTGAGCATTGCTCTGCTCCTCAGGATGCTCAGGGATTCTGCAGTGGCAAAGCACAGCAGCATCATCTCCTCCAGCTTCCTCCAACTTAAACCCTGGGGAGTTTGGAGGAAAACCTGCTGGCTGGGAGGATGGAGCCCTCTGGGATCCCTGGAGCTGCATGCAGGTCTTGGTGTCAGTTCTTGGAGAAGCCTGTGTGCAGGGCTTTGAAGTTTCTGTGGTTTTTTCCAGCATAACTGGGTTTTGCTGAGTGGGACAGCTCCCCCTCTTTGTGTTCTGCTCTCTCTGGTCCCACAGCACACTCCAGTGCAAATTCACCTCGTGCTGGTTGCTGGGAGAGGTGGAGCAGAGGTGCAAACCATACCTGGATGAGTCAGGGAACATGAGCCTCTGGAAAATTGGCCAAATCCCTGGTGGAATGGGGAGAAGATGCAGGTAAGGAAGTTCTGTGTGAGTCCCAAAAGCCTTGTCCCTCCTGATCACGGCAGAGCCTGCAAGAAGTGTCCCTCAACCCAAGGCTGCTGCTCAGGCAGAAGTGCTCCATCCTCTGATGGTCTCCATCTTCCCATCATTTGGTATTTCCCAAAATAGCGTTAGCTCTGCAGGAAAGGGAGGTGAAATATCCAAGCCACCCCAAAGAGCTCCATCTCTGGGCTTAGCTCACTTCCCAGCCAGCTGTTAGCTTATTTATATTACAGCATTATATAAAATGCATTTGTGCTGCTGAAAGCACCTGAGGGAATGGGGTCTCTAAGGAATGCTCTCTGTCTTAGCCCAGTCCACTGGGCACGCCAGCCCCAATTATTGCTGGGTGTCGCAAAAGACATTGAAAAGCAAGGAGGAGAGCTGTGAAGAGGGTCATTTCAGTGGCTCTTTCTCTCTTCTTCTTTTTTTTTTTCCTTCCCCCCCGAGAAGGAAGTTAGAAAAGCAGAGCCCTCAAAGCCGCATTGAAAGGGTGACAGAGACGGGATAATGCGTAAGACTGAGGGAAGGAATCTCAGAGCACTCGCCACGGTGTTTTAATGATCTGTTAACAATTGCCCCTTTCAGGGGAGAACATATGGTAGATGGTTTGCTTTTTTTTTTTTTTAAAAAGCACAAAAAAAAAAGGAAAAAAAAAAAAAGAAATTACTTGAGGAACTTAAATGATGGTGGAAAACGGTGGGGATTACGGTGAAGAGCTGGGGGAGGGAGGAGTAGCCCCCGGGCTGAGGGGATGTCAGATGATGAGAGGATGTCAGATAATGCATCCCTGAGCACAGGGGGCTTTGCTGGAGCCAGAGACCCCAAAAAACGCTGGTAGCCAAAATGAGGAGGGTGCTGCTAAACCCCAGGGAGCCGCAGGGACCCTTTAGGGTTGGAGCATCCCCCCAGGCCGTGCTCCCCTCCCTGCAGCTGGGGCAGATGGTGGCAGTGCTCTGGCTGCACGCAGGTGGCGAGTGCCTCGAGGTTTCCCTGCTGTTACCTGCCGTGAGAACCTTGCCTTCCTCCCACTGCAACCTGCTGGCACGAGTTTGAATTGTGGCTCGCCAAAATCACACACACGGGCTGGTGGTAACTTGTCTTGCAGGGCTGGGCTGCAAACAAACTAGTGGATTACAGCTGCAGTGTGAAAATACATTGATTTTTTTTTTTTTAATGTGGCAAATATATGATTTTTTATTGAGATACAGGAGCCAGGCTGGGTGCTCAGCTTTACATCTGTCCTGGCATGGGCTGGCAGGAGGGGCTGTGCTGCTTGTGGGCACCCCAGGTTCATTATACACCTGGACTTAGGGAAGCAGATGGTCCCATCTGGATATAAAATCGTGTTCTACTCAGCACTGAGGTACTGCAGGGCAGGAGAAGGCTCCAAATCAAAGGTTAGGAGTGTGGCAGATGGAGCCCAGTGCTGGAGGAAGGGTTGGGAGAGGGGTGCAGGCATGGGGTGTGTGCAGCTGGGCAGGAGTGGCTGGGGAAAGCTGGCATGGGGCACCACACCTGCCCCACAGGGACACCAGTGCAGCATGGACCAGAGGAAAAATATAAAATTGTGGGGCAGGGAGCAAGGGAATGGCAAAAAGAGCAGAGGAAGGGATGATGCTTCCTGAGACAGAAGGAAGGGAGAAGATGGGAAGAGACCAGGCAGGTCAGGGAGGGGATGGGGTCATGCACTGGGGGTGTGGGTGTTGTGGGGGGGCCACAAGTGCATTAAACCCTGTGGGGTTTAATCAGTCATCACAGCACTGAAGGGTGCCAAATGTGGATGGCTCAGCCAAGAACAGCAATGGGAGGATCATGAAGCAGTTACCAGCAAGTGTGTGAGTGGGAAATACCAGTGGGAAAACATCCACGCCACAAGTTTGGGTCATCAAACAACAACATCCCTCCTAGCAGAGGGGTTTGGTTCGAGCAGTGACCCCTGCACCACGCTGGGCACACCTCTCTGTGGTGGCAGCGACCTGGCACCAAGTTCAGTGGGCAAAGAAGGGGTTAAACCCACCCCCATCTTGCCCTGTCTCTTGTTGGGGGCTTTGATGAAGCTCTGTAGGGGGTGAGAGGTGTGTGAGTCCATCAGGGCTCCTCTGCCCTTTTTTCCAGAAGGGACAGGGTATTTCCTTCCAAACTCCTGGATTTTAGCAATTTTTTTGCTCCTCAAAAGCCAGCTCTGGTGGATTCTGATGTGTTCAAAGTCTGACTGCTAAATCAAGAGAGGAAAGCACATCTTTAATTATTTTTGGAGGCCATTAAGGTGTGTTTGATGTCAGCTGGGGAGTGAGGAGTTGGAGAGAGCCCATATGACCAGTTTGTTGTGTTCCTAACCCCAAAATGCATCAAAGTGCCAGAAGTTATGTTTTTATCCCAATAGGAATGAAGGGCTGGTCAGGAAGGTGGCAGCCTGAGCTCAGCATATCCATGGTCTGTAATTATTCCCTGATGGCCAAAGGAGAGTTGATGCAAACGAATACTGAAGCCCCAAGCCTGGTGGCTGGTAAATTGACCACTGCCAGTTGGTGAAGCCTGAGTGCTGCTGCTGGATTCTGCCAGAGCTCACCAGAAACTTGCTGAGAAGTTTAAAGAACTTGGAAAACCTGGTGAGGGAGATGTGCAACCCATCCTCTCTGCCTAGGCTGGCAACAGGGTGGAGGAGAAACCCTTTTTCTTTCTGGCAGGTGAGACAGGCTGGGGCAGGGAGCCACTCACCACAAATAGGAAGGAGAGCAAGCCTGGCAGACCTGGGAGTGACAGGAGAGTGGCTCCCAGAGAAGCGAGGACCATCCTTCTCTGCCTGGGTAGATGCTTGGATGGGTGAATAAACACTTTAAGGTAACAGGTTTCACAGGACCCACGTGTAGGCATCACAGATCAGTACCCAGCTAACCCCTGTGGACTTATATTTGTTCCCTGCCTTTCCTCTCCATGGTATTTCCTTTCCTTTCTTCTCTCCTATCCAGAGATAATCCAGGTGTTTTGCATTCTGATCCAGAATGTCTCAGAACAGCTGTCTGCTCTTGCAGCCTTATGAAAACATCTCCTATCTGCCTGTTTTGAGGGCACATAAGCACGGAGAGAAGTTTATTGCAGAGTGGGATTGCACACTGAAAATTCTTGGGTTTCTATCAGGGCTTCTCCTCTTCTGGTGAAGTGACAGCATCCCTCATCCCAGGGCTTATTTCTCCTTGCACAGAATCATAGAATGATTTGGATGGAAGGAATACTAAAGATCATCTAGCTCCACTCCCTGCTGCCAGGGATGGCAGGGATGCCACCCACTACCCCAGGCTGCTCCAAGCCCTCTCCAACTTGGACACTTCCAGGGATAGGGCAGCCCCAGCTTCTCTGGGCAAACTGTGCCAGGTCCTCACCTCTCTCAGGGTGAAGAATTCCTTCCCAATACCCCGCCTAACCCTGCCCTTTGTCAGTGTGAAGCCATTCCCTGTGTCCTGTCACTCCATGCCCTTGTCCCAAGTCCTTCTCCAGCTCTCTCAGAGCCCCTCCAGGCACGGGAAGGGGCTCTAAGCTCTCCCTGGAGCCTTCCTTTCTCCTGGCTGAACACCCCCAGCTCTCTCAGGTTGTCTCGTGGCGAGGTTCTCCCTTCCCTTGGAGCATTTTCATGGCCCCGAGGGACATTCTGATGCGTGGTAACAGGTGATTAGGGCTGGTCACACCGGCTCACTCTGGAGCTTCCACCCCTCCGCTGCCCATTAAACGCACAGACCGCGCTCTGCCGCGTCCAGGTCAGCGCTCAGCAGGTACCGAGCGACTTCCCGAGGCTGCTCCTTCTTCCCGAGGGCATTCCTGATCCCTCCCCGGGGCCGCGCCTCTGCGCCCGCCCGTGCGCTCCGTCGGGCGGCTCCGGAGGACGCGCTCCAGCCGCCTCTTGCCTTGCCTTTCCTCTCCAGTTTGGTTGTTTTATATATAACGTAAATTCCTTTTTGCGCCCCTTCTTCTCCCACTCTTGTAGGAAAAGGAGGGAGCCGGGGGGAGGAAGGGAGAAATATTGTTCGAATTCACAAAGGGGGGCATCTGGCGCACCTTGAGCCTGGCATCTGTGCTCCTTGTGTCCCGAGCAGCGCGCTCGCACCGGGGCGAGGGGCAGGAGGGGCCGGCGTGCATCTGTTGGGCGCCACAATAAAGTCACAAAAACAGCGGCGCGGGCCCGGCCCCGCCGCGCTGCCCTCTCAAAGGGGGACGCGGCTCCCAGGTATTATGAGCGGGGTAGGTAGGGCCGGGGCAGCAGCTGCTCCCTCGGCCCGCCCGACATATGGCAGCGCAAATCACGGTCCTCCTGAGCAGGGGGAAGGACGGGCAGGTGCCTCCGCCGTGCGCTCGCCGCTGCCGCCGCATCACCGGAGCGCACCGGCGGCCCCGGGGCGGGTGGTGGGCGCGGAGCGGCGGGAGGCCCCCGGAGCCTGGGGTCACCCCTGGGACCGAGAGGGGGTCCGGCCTTATCTGCCCTCCCCTCTGCCGAGCAAACAGCCCCCGGCGGGCGGGCGGACGGGCTGCGGCCGTGCCCCGGCTCGCCAAACGTTCCCGACGCCTGGCAGGCGAGGGATGCGCCGGGGCCGCTCTGGTTACCATATGTTTTCAATAAAATAAGACAAATAGGGCCGGGAGATAGGGATTGCAGTAAAGCTGTTATAAAGCAGCATAAACCAGGCCAATGTAAACGGCAGCAGGGCCCCTCCTGGAAGGGCCGTTGGGTGCCAGCTCCGCACCGGGCGGCCCGGCCAGGTGTGAGCGGGAGCCCGCAGCGGTGCCCCCGCAGGTTTTTATCACGTTCGTGGTAATATGGTGCTTGTTATGCTAACTATGAGTAAACATCCCCGGCCGGGCTTTGTGGCGACGGGAGGGAGTTATCGGAAAGTGGCAGTGGGAAGGTGATTTAACAATAAAGTTGTCTTGTTTGCCAGCAGGTGATGTCTGCCCCCAACCCCATGATTAATGCTTCCCAAAGTACTCCACTTTACAATCTCTTGTAATTATTTATTAAACGAAATCTATTTATTATTATTTTAGCAAACAGCGGTACCAGGTGGGGCTTTCTTTTCCTCTTCAGCTTTTGTTTGAAGGACGTTTGAAGTGGGCAGTCTGAGGCTTGGAAACTCGCTCGCCAGATTTTTTTGTCATCCAATTGCACAGGCACAAAAAAACAAACCCCAACCCCGCCGGGCCCTTCCTATTCATCCTCCGCTGCCCTCCGAGCCGCCCCTCGAGAAGGGGCGCCCGAGCCGCCGCGGCGGCCGGCCCCCCTCGGCAGCCTCCCCCGCCCTCCCGGCGGGGCTGTCCGCCCGCCGCACCGCGCTCCTGGAGAGGCGGCGCGCACAGCCCCGCACCGCCGCGCATCTCTCCGGCCAAGGCCACCCCGCGGGGCCGGGGACCAGCCCGGGCAGGGGGAGCTGCCCCACGCCCCGCTGCGGCCCAGCGGGGCCGCTCCGGCCGCTCCCGGCACAGGGATCCCCGAGCGGGATCCGCCGCGCCGCTTTGGTGAGGGAGAGGGGGGACTCCCGCCCCGCCAGCGCTGCGCCCTCCCGGCGGCCCTGCCCGCACCCCCGGGGGCGTCCTGCAGGGCAGGGGGAGCCCGGCCCCACCACTCTCGGTCCCTCACCCTCCGCCGGGGAAAGAAGCCCCGGGCCCGGGCCGCTCCCTCCGCCCGCCGCAGCCGGTGCGCAAAAGTCCCCGGCACCGAGCTTTGCGCACCGAGCTCCGGTGGGAGCGCGGCCGCCCCCGGGCCCAGCGCCGGGCCGACGGGGCGGGGGTGGCCTCGGGCCTTGGGAGGGCCCTTCCCCCGCGGGATCCAGCCTCTGTTTCCCTTGTGGGGGCAAAGTCACTACGCGTGTGGGGGCTGGAGAACGGCGTCCTGTCCCCTCCGGTGCTGGCGCAGCGCAGCGCCCGCGGCTCCGCCGGGCCGTGCGCGGGGGGCGCGGGGATGCTCCCGGCGCTCCAGGGGCGAGAGAAGGGATCGGAGGGAATGTGCCGGCAGTGCCCCGCGGCGCCGGGGCAGCGGGAAGCGGCTGTGGCTGTGCCTAGGGGAGAGGAGCCCGAGCGGTGCCGGCTGGACCCTCACGTCTGGCACCGGAGGAGACACCGCCGGACCAGGTCACTCCGGGGCCCGGCGCTTCCCCGCGTTACGCAGCCGAGAGCTGGGGAGCCCTCTGTCACCGCTGGGTCCCTGCACCCCGCCCCGACCCCCCTGCACCCCGGAGAGCGGGCTCAGCCCCCCGGCAGGCTCGGCGGCTGGGCCCGGGGGTCCCGTCCAGGGGAGGGCTGGCGGGCAGGGGCGGGGGGACGCGGCGTGGGAGCCAGCGGGGTCTGGCGTGGCGGGGCCGGGGCAGCGGGCGGTGCCGGGGCCGGCACGCTCCCGTCGGGCTGATAAGATAAAAGCGTGCCAAGGGGTGGGTGCGGGCGGGGGGGCGCACACGCCGCCCGGCCGGGAAATCCCCATTGTCTGCCGGCCCTATATATAGGGGCTTAACTGCAGTCGTGTGCCGGCGGCACGAACGCTCCAGGGACCGCGGGGAGCGCGCAGCCAGAGCGGCTCTTGTGCCCCGCAGCCTCAGCGGACACAGCCGCGGGGGACAGGGCTCTCCCGGGCCGGCCGGCGCGGGGTTGGCTTCTCAGGATGGCCCCGCAGAGCGACCGCTCTCCGGACGAAGGGCAGCCGTATTTCGGGGGCGCCGAGGACCCCTCCTCGGGGGCCGGCGGGGGCTCGGCGGGCAGCCGGGGCGCCTCGCCGGCCCGCAGCGCGCTGGCCCCGCGGGACACGGCGGCCCGCAGGAAGGGGAAGGCGCGGCGGGGCCGCGGCAAGGCGCGGAACGAGGGCTTGCTCAGCAAGCAGAAGAGGAGCCGCCGCATGAAGGCGAACGACCGGGAGAGGAACCGCATGCACCACCTCAACTCCGCCCTGGACGCGCTCCGCAGCGTCCTGCCCACCTTCCCCGACGACACCAAGCTCACCAAGATCGAGACGCTCCGCTTCGCCCACAACTACATCTGGGCGCTCACGCAGAGCCTCCGCCTGGCCGAGCAGAGCCTGCCCGAGCCCCCCGCGCCGCCGCCGCCCCCCGCCACCGCCTGCCCCGCGCCCTGGGACTCGCCCTGCCCCTCGGCCCCGCCCCCCCCCCCCCCCCCCCGCGGCCCCGCCGCCTTCCCCGCCTTCCTCTGAGCCCGCTGTCCCCCTGCTTGTGGCCTTGGAGGAGCCGGGAGCCCCGGTTCCCCCCGCCCCGCCCCGTCCCGTCCCGCCCGGCTGGCAAGCGCAGCCGAAAAAACAAATCACGGTTTTGTACTCGTTGACGGTAAATTATATTAATTTGTCGCTATCGGTATTTATTGATTATATTTCGTAACAAATATGTATTTTGTATATAAGAGTATTTTTAGCAGCGGCGCTCCAGCTGTCTGTACCCGCCAGCTATATTTTGGGTTTTCTGAAGGAAAAAAGAAGAGGGAAAAAATAAAGCGTGTCGCGGCCAGACCTCGTCGTGTGCGACGCCGTGTTTTTATCATCGAGGGGCTCTCCTCGAGTTTCAAAATCGCCAGGGAGGGCAGCGCTGTGTGCGGGGTCGCTGCCTTGCGGGGTCCCGCCGTCCCTTGTGCGCCCGTCGAGGCCGGCGCTCGGATTTAAAACCGATTTTAAAACTCTGCAGGTGCCTTTTCACCGTCTCCAGGTGAGGTGTGCCCGGCTGAGGGGCTGTTTTAAGGATGTCCCCCGGTGCTGTTGCCCGTCCCCAAGCCGACCCCATCCTCCCCAGGGGTGAATTTAGCCGGGGGCAGAAGCAGCAGCCAGAACCTGACGCCCTGAGCGGGGACAGGGGGAGCGTCAGGCCGGCTAAAAGCGCAGGAGATGGGAAAGGCGCTACCTCCCCCGCCACGGTGAGAAGAGAACCCGCATGAATTCCCGGCCCTCTCCTGCTGGGACTCAATTTGTAGCTGGTAGATTTACGGCCCGGCCGCCTCCCCGCTCCGCGCTGCCCCGGCGGGGCGGCCGCCGCTAGACAAAGCGGCCCGCGGGGCCAAAAGCCCATTGTGATGCTAATTGTTCTCAGCTGAGCCCGTTTGCCCGCGGCAAAGAGACGCTATTGAGGCAATTTGTAGAACAAAAGAAATTTGGTTACTGGAAACAAAGCTGCACGCACAAACAACTCTGCCCCCCCGCTCCCACCCCGCAACAACCTCCCCGTCCCGCACCGCAGCGAAAGAGGCGAGAGCGAAACCTGAGCGCGCACGGCAACCCGGGGGGCTGGACTCGCAGCTTCCATGGGGAGGCAACCATGGGGAGCCCCTCTGTGCGCCACCCAGGAGCGCTGGAGCGGGGCAGACCCGGTGGTTTGGGCAGGGCTGGGTGCCGGCGGTGCGGGAGCGATGCGCGGCTCAGCCCCGTCCCCATCCCCGTCCCCGTCCCCATCCCCGGCCCCGTCCCGCGGGCTCTGGCCATGGTGCTGAAGGCGGCCGGGGGCACGGAGCGCTTCTCCCCGAGCCCTCCGGCTCTGCCCGAGCCCGTCCCGGTGTGTCTCTGCCTGGAGTCGCTGGGGTGCTGTCCGTTCAGGTGGAGGGAGAGGCCGGCACGGCTCTGGTGCTAACTGCGGGTCAGAGAACACACGCGGCTTGGTGGGTTTTGGAGAAGCAGTGAGCTCTTACTCGTGCACTCGATGCACCCTCCCTCAATAGCCCCAAGGAAAGGAGCAGCAGGTGTCCCACACACCTGGAGAAGGGAGCGAGGGCACACGGTGTTGACAAGCAAGGTGAGCAGATCTCGCTTTCTGCTTGAGCGTTTTTTGGAGATCTGCTCTTTCTGCTGTCTCCTGCCACCTGCCCATCCATGCAGAGCCAGCCTAGTCACTGTTTTGAGGAGAAACACCCACATTTCTGGGGATGCACAGGCCATGGGGCAAGGCTGAGGACTCGGAAAATGCCGTGTGCGCCTATCTCTGTGTGTGCTCTTATAGTCCTGAACGTGATCTATCTGTGCCGTAGACCAGATAGGCAGAATGAAAGACCTAATAGTATTCCTGCCCCTTCCCCCCCTTCCTGGCTGAATTGTGTATTGTTTTCCTACTCTAACAGTCTGCAAAGTGCTCCAAGGCCTCTGTGTGTGGCCACAGGCGAAACACCGTCATTATTTGGGTGATAAAATCATTTAATGTTTTCCCTGCTAGTGCAGCTCCAGTCCGGTATCTCCCTACAGGAGGTATCGTGTTGCCCTGGCTATCTGCACGCACCGTGGGACCGGGGAGGATCACAACACACTCACTTATCCCCAAAAGCAGCGTTCTTGCAAAAAATGGCAAAGGAGAGCTCAGGGTGGGCACGGGCAAGAAAAGGAGCAAGAAGAGCACGGCAGCCCCGTGAAGTGCAGGTACTACAGAAGTTCACAAAGATGTCTGTGCTGCTGTATTTTCAAAAAGGGGTCGCCATAGTGGGTTTTACATCATTGTAGATTTTTTTTTTCCTGGAGACTTAGGATGCTTCTGGTCTTCCAGCCGTGGGGCTGTAGGTTGGGGGTGGATAAGGGGAGGGGGGGCAGATTTACTACCTCTAGAGAACTAGTGACTTCTTTAGGGGCTTGAATGCGTTTTTTCTCTCTTTGCCTCCACATTATTAGGTTAATCATTGCTTGAACCGGTTGCTATGGTTTTGGCAAACCCATGGAAACTTGATAATGAAGACTGAAAGAGTCCTTTTCCATTTATCTTTCCTCTATGTTTAGTGCATGATGGTCTCATTTCTCTTGACGGGGCTGTCCCAGCGCAGTGCCCGGCTTTTATAAGCACGGCTGCTGGAATGGCCTCCGGACTTTCTGATGTGGGAGAAACAGGTGGCGCTGGGACCGCGGCCGTTTCGGAGGCACGGGCTTGTGCCCTCACGTACTCGCAGGTGACAGGGTGAAAACCAACTTCACCCGGGCCCTGACACATTTTGTTGGTGAAATCCCACGCCAGGTCAACTATTTTTGCATCCAGGGCAGAATGCTTCACTGGAACTCGGTGTTTTCATGCCCTCAATATTCAGTTTTGTGCCTCCTTCTGTTTAGACGAGACAGTCTAAACATCAGCTGGACTTGATGATTTTAACCAACCTTGACAGTTCCACAGTTCTATGATTTTTTGATTATGTGACACTATCATTTGTAACAGAAATAAGGAGATTTTGTATCTGTCTCGCTCTGAGTCTCTACTCTCCCCTGTGGCTGCTGAACTCTGGCTGTAGAGTCTCCTACAACTGTCCCACCAATGCTCTGCTTGAATCAAGGTTAAAACGGGGGATTGAGGATAACAAACAGCTGAAAACAGAGGCTGTAAATTATTTGTGTGGTTCAGAGAGGCCAGGCTCATTGTCAGGGCCAGCCAAGGGGAAACCCCCAGGTCCTTTCCTCAGCACCAGACTCATCCCCCTCCTCCTCGCTCCTGCTCGGCTCCCTCGTGTCCGAAGCCTGGCAAGAAAATGAAGGTGATTCCCATAATCCCAGGGCAATTCCTTTGACCTCAGGCCTCCGCTCCGCGCTCTAAATAAGGCTTTAAGTGAGTTGCTTCCTGCCCTCTCACATTGTCTGCCTCTGACACCGCAGTCAGGTTCCGAGGAGGAGGAGGTGGCTGCAAACCGCTGCCTGTCCCCTCCAGGGACTAGGGGCCAGCGGGGGCTCCTGGAAGCCGAGCAGAGACCCTCTCAGCTCCTCCAGAGTGCACGGGGGCCGGGCAGGGTCCCCCAGAAGAGATTCTGTGCCGGGCCGGGGCAGGATGCTCTGCCCGCACGTTTCGGTGTAGCCGTGCCTGCCGGCAGAGAAAAGGCGAAGAATCGGGATTCTTTCACATGATCAGCCTTCAAAAGTCTGCCTTTCCCCCCCTCTCCTCCCAGCTATAATGACAATCCAAAGAGTTCCTGATAGGGTTTTAAAAGATGCTTATTCATTCACCGTCCACCAAGCATGAAAATCCAGCTCATTTGTTCATTTGTAGCCATTCTTCGCCCAAACGACCCCACAGGGGCTGAAGCCTGTTGCCGAAAACTTGTCACTCACACTTTTAACTTCTTTTTGTTGTACTCCTCTTTATTTCATTCTTCTGGGTCCCCACCTCCGCCACCACCCCACCCTCTCCTCCGGTCACAAAGGCAAGTCTGGGAAGCTCTTTAAAGCCGCAGTGCCCCCTTTTAA
>WBND01000628.1:387531-405069 GCA_013398595.1 Tychaedon coryphoeus | reverse complement strand
GGGAAAAGCTCAGTGTCGCCTCTGCTTGGTCACTCTGCCTCTGTAGTTATTCTCTTACCTGGAATGTCTCTAGAAAACCTGTGTTGGGACAAGCAGGAGTTTTCCCACTAGGAATTTTGTGCCCCTCTATGCTCCATTCACCCCCAGAGCTGTGTTTGCTGGGAGAGAGCGGAATGTTGGGGATGAGACATTTGGAATCACCTCAGCCACCCCATCATCGCTGGGGATTCTGCCTGGTCAAAGCTTCTCTCCCTTCAGCGTGAGGGACAAACAGAAGTTTCGTGCTTCATGGTCCCCACTGATATTTCTGCCTGCATTTAACCCTTGAAGCCAGGGGTTGGGCAGCTGCAGCCATGAAGAATTGCTGCCTTTTGTGTTCGTTCCAGCCAGAGCTGTGAGGCTTTACCTCATTTTCCTGGGGCCTCAGATGTGATTTTGCCTGGACTTTGTGCAGCTCTGCCTGGCATGGGGAATCACATCTCCACCTTCAGCCCAAAGGCTGTGGATGAAATGTGGGCTGCACACCCAGGTTCAGCTTATTTCAGCTCGAACCTGCAGGGAAATTCTCTCTCCCTCTTTCCCACCCTGCCTTCACAAGCAGAGCTCATTTCCTCTCTCCCTCAAGGCACCCCGTCCTCAGTCTGCAGCACACAAATCTCAGTGGAAAAAGTTGCCACCAATGCACCCTGGCATAAAGGGAGGTCCCTTCTCCTGAAGGGAAAAAGAGAAACCTTCTCCCTGTCATCTCCCAGGTACCAATCCATCATCCCCAGGTGCCAGGCACCAGAGCCCAGGCCCAAGCAGGCTGTTTCAGGCACCGAGACCTCGCTCCTGCGGGACAGGGGGAAGATTAATGGGGCAGGTGCTGGTGCCCAGAGCTGCCTCCTGCCCTGATAAGGCGGGAGCTGAGATAGCGCCGGGTCAATACTCAGCCGTGGCCACCTGGAGCTGCGGCTGGAGCCACCTGAGGGGCTCCAGGGAGGAGAAGGGCACGGGGGGTCTTT
Source organism: Tychaedon coryphoeus (assembly GCA_013398595.1). Classification (NCBI taxonomy): domain Eukaryota; kingdom Metazoa; phylum Chordata; class Aves; order Passeriformes; family Muscicapidae; genus Tychaedon; species Tychaedon coryphoeus. The sequence goes on along the minus strand of WBND01000628.1, from coordinate 404,065 downwards.
GCCCCCACACAGCCCAGCTGTGTGCTGGGGCAGATGCAGCTGCTGCAGCTCACCACAGCTCCTTGTGCCTGCTCCTGGCTGCACCCCCGGGCCTCCCCCAGCCATCTGTTCCCCCCTGCCCTGCTCCCACCCCGCAGCTTTCTCCACACAGCCCGGCTCCTGGGGCAAAGCCAAGGTTTCAGCCTCCCCCAGCGTTAATAATTCCCGAGGGATCGCAGCGCTCCCATTTATCACCCTCCCTCCCAACCCCAGCTGTTATTTATGTGTGTGCCCCCCTCGCCTTTCCCAGTGCTCTGCTATGCCCTCGCTGCATCCCGTGGTGCCCCAGTGTCCCCACATTTGGGTAGGGGGGGTGTTTTTCACGTGTGGGGGTCCCACCATCAATCCTCCCCGCTTGAGGCAGCAGAACTCACACAGAAATGATGCTGCTGGCTGCATGCTTTCAAACCATGGAAAGGCACCTGTTGCTGGAAAAACTGCAATCCAGGTTATCCAAAACCGACTGTGGTTTGAAAAGCTGCTTAATAAACCCTGATGTGGTTCATTCTCGCCTGCTGCTGGAACTTGGTTTTGTTGAACATTTATTTGGTGGTGGGTGAGTGCCATGGGAGGAGTCTGCCAAATTTTATTAATATTTTTTTTGAGGAGCAGAGTGGTTCTGTCTGCGGGTTACTTACCCCTGCCCTCGGCATCTGTAGCTGGGAGATGTCCCTGCTTTGCCCAGCTCACTTTATCTCAGTGACCTGGGAGGCTGACAGATCAGCCTGCCCTGGGGCTGCAAATAGCAACGCTATAAATCCTTTTTTTTTTTTGAGTGCACTTGCCATCCCGCACTATCACAAGAGGAGTCTTTTGGAGCGTTTTCTCCTTTTCCCATGGTTTGCCCCCGCTGGCTTGTGGGATGCTGCGCCGTCCCGGCTGCCCCACGCCGGGCTGCACGGCCGATTAGGGACCCTCTTTGTCACCTAATTGGATTTTTCTCCCCTTGTTAGCCCGCAATGAAAATGTCACGGGCTGCAGGGAGGTGCCCATTCATCTCGAATTAAATTCGGTCCCCTCTCGGGCGAGGCGCGCCGCTATTCACCCCGCAGCAGGCAGCTGCCGCTCACGGGGGATGCGAGGGTGGGCACCAGGGAGAGGGGAGATGCTCGGACACGGGAGGATCGGGGGCTGTTCTCTCTCCAGGTGCTGGATTTGTGCATGGCAGTGCTCTGCCAGGAGGTGGTGCTGGGATCCTGCGCCCTTGGCCGGGCTTGGGGCACGCTGCCTTTTCCAGGGAGCCATCGGGGTCGGGGAGGCGATGCTGGGTCCTGGCAGGAGGGCAGGGAGCCCTCCACAAGGCGCCGATGGAAAAGCAGGGAGCTGTGGTTCAGAAAGGGAAAAACCCTTTCCCAGGAGCAGCAAGCCGGGGAAGCCTCAGGGAAGGACAGACCCCAATTTCTGCCTGAAGAGCAGCATTTTGGGGATTTTTCTATCCCCTAAGCTCGCTCACGAACCCCCAAACCCCACTGCAGTCAGGGGAAGGGACCCCAAGCAGCCAGCGTGTGTTAGGGACGGTTTCTGAGCTGAGCATAGAAGCCTCTCGCACTCCAGGTTGGAAGAGTGTTCCATAAACCGCAATTACAGAGCTGCCAGCCCCCCAAATGCAGCCGCAGAGGGCCAGCTGCTCTGTAAAACCCGATCCCAGGTCAGGGCGTCTTGGCCACCAGGCGCTGGGGAGGTGATGGGAACAATCACCTAATTGCGTACCTAAGGGCTACACAAATGCCCCGGTAAGAGATGTTAAATAAGAAAGAGCAGGGCTTTTTTTGAATGCTCCGTCTGACCAGAGAAGGTGAAATTATTTGTGGCAAACAATGGTGTTGATAACTTTTTTCCGTTCCTCGCTTTCCTCCGAGTAAACATCTATTCTTACTTTTATAAAAGCCTCCAGCAGCCAGGATTGTTTCTGTCCCGACTGGATGCCTCCCAGCCGGGGAAAGAGCTTTCCTGTTGCCTGCCCAAATTCCTCCTCAGTGATCTGCTAAAGCCCAGAGCGCCCTTGCCTTTCCCTGAACTGCACTTGCATCCGAAAACCTCTGTGACCTAAACTTAGCAAAAAGCAGATGAAGGAGCTCTGGGGCTCCCCAGGGAGAATTAATGATCTGCAAACAGATGAATACTCACAAAATGTTGTTTTTTTTCTTGCTCTCCTCCTCTCTCTGCTGCTGACATATATATTTGGAGAGACACTTGGAAAAATGTACCCCTGGGTGTATGGTCCCCAAGAGAGATTTGGGATTTTGCAGGGGTTCACCAGTGCTTGGAGCAGGCGATGGATGGGGAGGAGGAGGAGGAGAAGGGGTCTGTGGGAGCACTGGGAAGGGAAGACCATTAATTTCCTTACTCAAATGACTTCTGCCAATGCTGCCTGGGAACTGGGATCCTCAAAATCCACCCTGTGGACAAGCAAAGCCAAGCCATGTAGGTGAGCTCCCTGCTGCCTTGGCTCACAGCATGACTGCATCACTGGCCAAGCTGTGAGGCCAGAGCTGCTGCTCCAAGATATTTTTATTGCCTGGGAACCAGGCTGAGGAAAGGTGTGGCATGCTTTTATTTTTTTTTTCCCTTCCCCATCTTTATTTGACCAAATCCAGGAAAACTCAGGGGATGCCTTACACTTTGGAGCAGCTCAAGGGGCTCTGCTTTGCAGACAGCTCCAGACAGTTCACATGGTCACAGAGATACTCACAGCCCTCTTTCCCTCACACTGTCATTTTTCATGTGCCTCGATGCTGTTAACAATGAATGCATCAGGTTTTCTGGAGCAGAGGGTGGGGGAACCCTGGGGAGCCCTGCAGGAAGGAGCTGCTGGTGCGTCACAGCCAGAGGTTTCTTGGCACAGCCTGGGAGCCCCCGAAAATGCTGCAGGACAATACATCAAGAGGGTGAAAAAAAACCCAACAATGTCTCAGGAAGCAGCCCTGCACACTGCAGGGAAGAAGCCTGATTTAGACCATTTCCTGGCCTGAAGGTCTGTGCCATGGCATGGCTATACCTGTCCTGTCCAGGCTTGTCAGCAGAGTGGCTGAACGAGATGGTTTGCAGCTCCCCACGTATTTCTTCATCTGCTTATCTGTCAGTTTTTTGTTATTCCATCAAACTGCTCAATTTTTGTATTTGCACTATTCCCAAGCAGGCTGACCCAGGCAGAAATAAAATCTGCTAATGGTGTGTGGAGAAACCTGGGGGAGGTGTCTGACATGCATTTCTTACAGAACTCACCAGTTTTGCCTCCTGTGGCCTCAGTTTGTGCCCTGACAATGTTTTGCCACCTCTCCTTCCCCCAGCCCTGGCTCTGGTGTGGGGATGACCTGGCTTTGCTTCAGAGGCTGGGATTTGCAGAAAGCAAATTAAAAATCCAAGCAGCTGGGAGGGGAAGGGGCTGCACTGCCTTTCCCACTGCTCCCCCTGTACTTTTCACCCCAGCAAGGTCAACCCTGTGAAACACAGGCAGGGGAACCCTGTGGTTTCTTGAAAACTGTTGGTGTGACCCCTCCCAGGATAATCTCACCAGTGGAAGCAGAGTTTGGGAGGGGCAGGGTTGGGGAGCTGTGATTTTGCTATAGGGGATTTTGGAGAAAAGCTTTGCTTTCCCTCTTGGAACCCTGTGCTCCTCCAAGACACCTCTGCCCTGTAAGGACACCTTGGAAGGGCATCAGCCAGAAAAGGACTGGCCCAGCATTTTCATATTCCTAGAGGCCAGATTGTTTTCCCACTTCTTTTTATATCTTTATGCATACAGACAAGATCTTTAAAGAGTTTAGTTTCAAAAAAAAGGCCTTGGCCGTGGGGCTCATCTCTCTGGAGCCAAACTGCATGACCTCTGTCAGAACAGCCTGATGGTGGGTGTGCTTCAACCACTATTGCACAGCAATGTACTTTTAGTTTAATATTTGTATCAAAAGAGAAGTTAAAGAGCCCTTTCTCAACACTTATTACTCTTTATATGGCTTTCACAACTTTATTAACTCCAGCCAGTGCTCCTAAGTATTTTTTTTTGTACTTTTCAGCTGAAAAACTTTTTTCACCTGGACTAAATGGCTGTGCTCGTGCTCTGTGTGAGTCTGAGGTGTTTATAAGGGCTCTGATGAGCTGGGTTTTGGGAACAAGCAGCCCAAGGCAGGCAGTCCCAAACCTCTGCTAAGGGCTGCCCACCTCACCTCTGCCTTGGGTCTGTGCAGAGGGGCTTCTCCATGTCCCCAAAAGGCTGAGAAATGCTAACTGGACAGCCAGAGCTTTTCCTGCCACAGTGAGATGGGATTGAAGCTCCTTTCCCATGGCAGGGATGCACATTCCAGCAATTCCCCCCAATTACTTTAATTTCCCTCCCTTCCCCTTTTCTGTCACTCTGCTCTGCTCTGCACGATGATGAAAGGTATTTTGACTCCCAAAAGAAAAAAAAAACAGACCATGGAAATCAAAGTCTCTTTTTGGGGCTTCCCAGAATCAGGGAGGCCGGGGGGCTCATAAAATCCCGAAGTGCTGCGGAGCCTGGAACCTCCCGGAACAGGGACCCATTCATCCCTCCCATGGAAAAACCAAGGGCTGGTCCCAGCTGGGAAGGTGAGGAACAGGCTGGGCTTTGTCAGACAGAGGTGCCACAGCCCAGGCAGGCTGGAGAGGTGGCTTTGGTGATGCTGGCATGTGCCAAACCTGGCTGGCACCTGGGCTGGTGGTGCTGGGCTTCCTGCGGCAGGAAGTGCAGGCAGAACTTTCATTGTGCTTCAGAACTAGGATCATGCCAAAGCTGAGCTTTATAGGCCTGGCAGGGCAAATAAAGAGGTTTTTTGCCCTGAAGGTCTGCCCTATAAACTGTTAGATCCCAGCAACCTGGGGTTTTCAAGCTTTCTGTGCTTTCTGGCACTGACCCCCTGGAGAACACTGCTTTTGACCCGGGGCCTTGGAGAAAGCTTCCAAATTTGAGTGATGAAGTTAAAATCACGGGTGTATAGTTAAGTAGAAGTGTGCTTTCACACGGTGAAGGGTTTTAAATTTGAGGTTTTTATAGTATAGTAATAGGTATGGGACAAGATGGAGGGTTTTGAGTGGTGTCTCTTTCCGTGTTCATCTTCCTTCTTCTTCATGGGCTTCAGGCAGTAGTTTCTGGTTGGACAGTCAGTGTCACACTGAGGGTCATGGGAAGTTAGTTATTGGGTTAAAAGGATAAATAATACATGTGTTAATTCTCTATTGGACTGTTTAGCTTTAAGAGACCTTGTAGCAGCTCTTCCTCCATTTTCCTCGCTTCTAGCAGGTGGCTAGAAATGCTGCTGAACTTTCTGTACTTTAGATAAGATTTAGTGAATAACCAAGCTTGAACACAAGAAAATCCATTTCCTTCTTGTATTTTTTAATCCTGGCTCTGAGTGAAGGCAGGGGAGACTGAGACAAACCATTGATTAAGTGCTGCAAAACTTGTAACCTGTTGTTGCTGTTACAACAGACCACAGCAGGCTCAGCCAGTGAAGGCTCTGCAGAGCAAGGGTGACTTTGGGCTATTCTTCAGGGATGGGCAAAGAAAGTCTGTGAGTGCTAATCCTGCACTGGATCCAACTGGTGCAGAGGGGTTGGGTCTAGGATTAACCAGGTGAAACAGTACAAGGGGTATGCACAGCTTAGGGGCAGACAGATCTGTGAGGGCCCCAAGGATGAGCCCCAGGAAGGACAGGACCCCTGGGATAGTTATCAGTTGTGTCAAGCCATTAATTTCTATTAAAGACCCTGAACAGCCCCACCTGCAGCCTCCCCACACCTGGCTTTATTTAAGCTTTATTTAAGCCCAACCTGGGATTGTTGATCATTCCCTTCCTCCAGATGGGGTAGGAGGGTGCAAATCTGGGGAGCTGCTCCATGCAGGTCAGCCAGCTGCTACACTGAGGGTCGATTTCACAGGTCCCTCTGCCTCCTGCACCCTGGCTGTTTTGGAGATTAATGGCCCTTCCTGGACTGTTGGTACACACATGATGGAGGAGCAGCTTTTTGGTAGGAAGAGGCTTGGTGGGGGAAATTCATCATGGTGTGGGGAAGGAGAGGGTTTCACCCAGCAAATGTGTTTTTGGGAAAGGTGAGCTGTGCCCTGTGTGAGGGTGATGGTGTAGGGGTCTGAGAAGGTGGGACTGGATCTGGTTTGGCTGGTTCTTTTCTCACTTCTGTGGCTGTGTAGGCAAACCTTTGTGGTTTGGTCCAGCCTGCAGGACAATGGCTTTGTCTCTGCTGGCCTGGCTCAGGGGGGATGCAGTGTGTGATGAGGGGAAAGTGATTCTTTTATCCATTCCCTGCCATCTGCATAAATGCCCAGGAGAGATTTCCAGCTTCTCCTTCTATTTCCAGTGTGCTCCTGTGGATCTTGCCTGATGGGTAAGGAGTTCTGCTTTGGAGGCAGAATGGAGAGGTAAACTAAGGTAACATCATGTCAGCTGGGTCAATTTGATGATTCTTAAGTTGCTAAATTACCAAGGGTTATGATATCCCACATAATGCAGGAGATTTACAGCACATTGGTTCTTATAACTGCCTTTCCAGAGCCTTCCCCATCCACCTCTGCTTCCCAAGCAAAGCCATTCCCATGTATGCACAGCCACACCCCAGATAGAGCATATATGGGAATGGATTTGCTTGGGAAAAATGTTTTGTGCAATTGAGAGCCCAGTGGGGTATTTATTTTACTTCATTTTTTAATTTTAGGTCATGATATTTTTCTATACTCTGTTTTTGGTGGGGTTTTTTTAAATTTGGCATTGGTCAGGGAACATTGCCTGGCTATGTTTTGCAAGGCTGAGTGTGTCTCTCCTGGCACAGGGCTGCTTTCTACAGTGATGCTGGACAAATCTGTTAAGCAGAAGGTGGCAGAGGAGGAATTAACTTTTAAAACATACAGACAACTCATATGCAAAGTATTCCTCTCTAATGCAGCACCTGGGATTTGAGAAAATGGCAATAACAGAGTGGTGGGGCTGTGTGGGATGCAGGGCTGGCCTGGGCTGAAGACAGCAAGGGTCCAGCCAAACACAAGCAGGGCTGAGGAGCTCCTGGCAGCCACTGAGGAAATGATGAGAGTGTTTAAACATTGTTATTTTTGCCACTGTGTCTCTGTTTACCTGATGGTTCTCCCTGCCTGGGTCTGCGCTTCCTTATGGCTGGGCTGGATGTAAGGATTTCATGAGCAAAATATGTGATGTATGGATTTTGAAAAAATTTTCTCTAAGTATAGCACTAAAAAAAAAAATATATATTTTTAGTAGCAAGCAGGGGCTGCTCTATAAATCCACTGCCAGCAAACCCATCTGGTGAAGAGGGTTGGGGCAAAATGACCTGTTAACACACGGATGTGCAAACCCCCACCTTGCACCCACTGGGGACATTTGGGTGCAGTGACAAGGACAGGAATCAGGAGCTGCCCTGGTGAGGGGCAGGTGCAGGGAGAAGCACCATATGTTAAACAGCCTGGAGGAAGCTTTCAGGCCTCTGTTGTAAAAATCCCCCATCTTTCTCCCCGCGTTTAATGCATCTTTGTACAGACACTAATTCCTCAAGTATCCACGCCAGGGCTGACTTTTAGTGTGTTTGTCCAGGCAGGCTGCCAGCGAGGGGTTCCTACAAGGCTCCTGAGCTCTGCCATTTGTTAGGGCAGCAGTAAATCACAGCAGCTCTTTGGGCAAGGTTTTTCCTGACAAAACGGCGGAGACGAGCAAGAGAGACAACAAAACGCAAAGGGCTTATTTACACCAGGAAGAGGAACTGTCCTGAATGAAGCAGATGGGGGACAATGAGGGAAAGCTCCATCTCTGCTCTCCCCCCCATCTCCCCTATTCATTGTTGGGCAGTAACTGAAAGGGGAAACAGTCTGAGGTTGATATTGTCGGCTGGGGAAGGTGACGAGCAAAGCTGTGATGCCAAGGTCTTGGAAGCCTCAGGCTGAGTTGGAGCTCTGCTAATGGTGGGATTATAACCCTAAAATCCCTTGTCCCAAGCCCCTTGGGTTACTTTTGTCCCCCTTCACCACATTTTGTGGAGAGGGCACGTGACACTCCATCCCCACTTGGCAGCTGGCTGTGCTTTTGAGTGAAAAGATGATTTTGGGGAGGAAACAACTCAGTGCTATCAAATGGGGAGACATCACCCCAAAAGAGCATCTCCATCCCATCCTGCTGCTGCAGCCCTTCCTCCTGTGCCTACCCCCAGCCCTGCTGCAGCAAGAGTATTTATTTACCCCTGCCAGCTATCTGTCTTCCCTCTTTTTCCTGGCTTATTTATGGCTGCTGCCTTTCAGCTCCCGGCCAGTGCAGCCTGAACTTGGCCATTATGTGGGGCTCCTAGCAGGGGCCATCAATCTGCAGGGCCAGCACGCAGCCTGATGGACTCCCCTCATCATCATCAATTTTCCCCATGGTGCTGGTGTGTCCCTTTGGATCTGGGGGCAGCTGCACATGTGCCCCTGGTGGCCTCTGGACACCCACCTCATCCTCACAGAAGCCTTTTGTCCCAGGATGCTCACAGGCATCAGGTGGGCTTGCAGAGTTCAGATATGCAAGCAGGGCTTGAGGTGGCTTCAAAGAGGTGACAGAAATGCGTGGCACAGGAAAAAGTACATTATTTTGCTCTCAAGAAGCACTGTGGGGTTCTGCTTAGCCAGCCTGACATTTAAGCTCTAGAAGTTTAAACTCTTAAATTCTCTGTATTAATTGGGCAGCAAAGTTTTGCCTGTGTTATATCCTGGGTGCAGGCAGAGGTGGGCTCTGCTGCCTTTGCAGATGATGCCCTCAAAGAGGCTGTTGAGCTGCAGCTGCTGCTTTTCTTGGCCCTGGGAACACTCCCCAAGGTGTTTTGTCCATTTTGCTGTGTGGGTGCTCTCTGCACCTTGATCCGTGATGAGCTGGTGCTTCAAAAAAAACCTTGTTTCAGAGTGATGTCAGGAGAATTATGTGGGTACCACCAGCTGCAGGGATCTGTTTTGGAGGGGAGGCAAGAGGCACTGCTGAGCTCTGCCTGCTCAGTGCTGGCAGTGTGATAGCCCTGGACTGTGCCAGGTTTTGAGAGGTGCAAATCTCCCACAGGAATGGCTCAGGCTGCAGGGAGGTGACACCCCTGAATTGTCCCAACCATCTCTTCCTGTTAGTGGCAGGAAAGCATCTGAAAAAGAGAAGGTAATTCGTAGTGACTTGCATTATTTCATCCTGATTTACCCAGAATAAGTCAGAACTGGAAATAAGGCACCATTCAGGCAAAAAAGAATAAAAATCAGGAGAGCTGCTCCAGCCAGGCTGTGCTCTACTGGGTGCACACGTCTGGGGCTGAGGAATGCTCTTTGTGGCTGGATGTTGATGCAAACATCTGTGTGGGTGCCACTGCCCCATCTCTACTGAGTGGAGGCACAGTGAGGTGCCTGGCATCTTTTGCCAGAGGCATCAAAATTTTTTTGACTAAAGCAATGCAGGGCTGACCACTGGTCAGAGAGGAGCGTTGCAGGAGCTTAATTTTGTTAGAAGCAGAGGTCAAAATCGCTGTGGATGCTGAGAGCAGCCTGTGGGATGCTGCCTCCTGCACTGAGCGTGTTACCGTGGCTCTGCTGCTGCCTTGTGGTGGGTGATGCCGGGCTGTCACCGTCTGACCCGTGTGGGGAGGAGCAAAAGCTGGGCTGGGTCTCTCTCAGCTGCTTCGTGTCGCTGCCCCATTTGAAAATAACCGTGTGGCTGCAGCCGGTGACATCTCTCCTCCCCCGGGGTATTTTTAGGGGGTGGCACTTAGACTTGGCGCAGGTACAAGCAGCTGGAAAATGCGTGGCGTTTCCTCTTCCTGACAGGCAATCCGGGGAGGCTGGATGATGCTTTTGGTCCTGCTGTGCCGGCTATGAAGGGCAGGGGCACTGAAATAATGTCACCCCTGGCCCTGCTGCCCATGGGTTTGGAGAGGCTGGTGCTTGCAGGTCTGGCTGAAATAGAGGCAGGGTGTTGCCTCTGTGCAGTAAAACACTGCTGGCTCCCAGTGTAAGCTAAAAGCCACCAAAACATTGCTGTGTGCACAAGGAGCTTTTTCAGGGGTGACTCCAGCTGCTGTGATGGGGATTTCTGCTGTTGGTCTGGTATGAGCTGGGGGTGCAGAGCCTGGGCTTGTGAGCCTGACATCTTCTGCTGCCATCACAGCTTCAGAGGGAGCAGCAGCCTGGCTGCTTGCTGGTCCTTCTGCCCAGTGTGGTTGCTGTGAGAAGAAAAGTGTGACCTGTGGTCTTGCCCTTACCCATCTCCCCACCTCTCCTTCCCTCCTCCTCTCTCCCTTCACCTGGAAAAAAAATCCACCACTGGAGACCCATCTGGAGAAGTCTTTTAGGAGGGGAAGCCCATAAATTTCCCTCTGGCTCCCCTGACCTTTGATTTCCCAGGGGAGGTGTGTGGAGGGAGAGGAAGCGTTTTCCCCATGGCAGTGACACAGAGGACCGGGGTCTCCCCTTGCTGAGCCAGATGTTATACAGATCTGCAAACCCAGGCTGTAGGGGTGGAAAGGTGCCCTGAGCTCTGCCTTGAAGGATGCTGGGAGGTGGGCTATGAAAGCTTGGCTCTGTCCTGCTGAGGATGGTGCTGGGGGAGATGGATCCCCCTCCACAAGCGCAGGAGGGGAGCGGAGGAAGCGAACTCCACCTTGGTGTTTCCATGCCCTAAAAGATGAAATGTGTCATTCTGAGGGGATGCAAGGCTCGGAAGCACAATTCTCTGGAGGCTGGCAGGGAGGAAAGCTGCAGCCCTTTGTCAGGGCTGGCTGTGGCAGCAGCCTGGCCCACAGCACTCCCCTTTGGGGCTTGGCACAGACGCTCCCCGTGGCGTACCTGGGCTGGGCTGAACAATACCTGCTTTCTTCCCTGGGAGCAGAGTGGGGCTGCCCTGCTTTCCAGAGGGGAGATTTATGAGGTGCTGGGCTGCAGGGGACTCTGACATTGATCTCCCCTGCTTGGGAAGAAAGGGAAGGAAAAAGGGCTCATTTTCAGTCTAGCAGTTGTCACAGTGGCACCTGGATTTATCCTGCTCTGCAGTAATTTAGTATGGTGCAGCACTGGATAATGTCTCTAACCATAAAAGCTGGGTTTCAAAGCTAAACTCAGCTTTGATTTCTAGCAGTGAAGTATTAATGTTGGATAGATTAGTCCAAGGCTTCCTGTGTCCTTCCTGTGCAAACCAGGCAAGTTGAATCCAGGTGCATCCACTGGATTCTGCTGCCCTGCTCACTGCTGCCCCAGGCACGAGGCACTGTGAATCCTAATACCACCCTTCATCTGTGTTAAAGAAAAGTGGGTGTTGGCCTGAAGGTATCCCCGGGTGCTCTCCCTCAACGTGTTTTTGGCTGGACAGATCTGGGAGGTGTCCCCAAACACACCCCAAGTTGTGGCACTGCTGATCTGCTCAGTGAAAGAACTTGACTCTTGTTTCAGCTGACTTCAGGCTAAAAAACTACTGGTGTCTTCCAGTTGTCCCTTAATTTCACCTTGGGAAGGTTTGGGTCAGGTTTATTTCAGGTGAGTTGGTGACACCCTGCCTGGGGTGAGGGCAATAACCTACCCACCCTGAGCCATGCTTCTGCTCTGGCTCCCTGGAGGATGCTGTGGCCCTACTCTGGTTTGTAAAAGGGTATTTGGAGACTCCTCAAGGAAATGTGCCCTCTATCTTCCTTCTAAGAAAGATGATGGGTAGCTTTTACAGGATGTCAAATGGCCTTTCCACCCTGTTCTGGGCATCTTTGAGAGAGCAGATCCCCCTGAGACTGCAGTCCTGGAGTGGCAGTGGAGGGGGAGCAGCGATTTATCTGCTGAAGAAGCCAGAAAAGTTTCCCTTAGGCACTTGGGAGCATCTCCAGGGCTGAAGCAGGGTGCTCTTGTCAGATTAATTGTGTTTAATCTACCCATCAGATCTTTACCGGGGTTGGTGTGTGTCCTCCTCCTGGACTGATTTCATCCACGATTTTGGACTCAGTAGGGATTTAAATGGTCCAGCTCTGTGCTCCCTCTGTGCTGGTGTATGTAACAGCTCAGGGCTTGGGGGGGAATAGCTGCTGGCCACTCTCTCACAGACAGCTCTGCACCTGTTTCTCCCCAGTGCTTTAAAGCATAATAAAAGGATATAAATACTGCAGTGACATTGACTTGGGCCAGCTCAGAGCTCCTGGGCACAAGCAGCCCAGTGTGGGGCCATCAGCTGTGCCTTGGCGGGCGCCAATCCTCAGGGAAGGCAATTTGAACTCCTCGGTCTGGCAGCATCAGGGAGAGATGGCTTAGATTTTTTTCTTTTTAGGGAAAATTAAAGGGCCATCCTAGCACTGTGTGCACACCAGATGTGTTTATGAAAATGCATATCAGTACCAGAGAGAGGCTTCTGGGACTGCCAGTTACCTCTGTGGAGCTGTGGAAGTGGTGGGTTGTATTTTGGGTAGCTATGCATAGCCCGTGGGGTGCTGGACAGAGAAGGAGACCCAGGGAGCACAATGATTTTTTGGTGTGGAGGAGTCATCCTGTGCTGTTTCCTTCCCTCAAAAGCTCTGATTTTTCACTCAGGAGGGGGAGAAGGAAACCACCCTTGTGCCTTGAGCCTAGTTTGTGCTGGTGAAAAGTTCCTGGGAAGGAGCCTGTTCCTGAAGGCTGTGCTGGTCCCCACCTGCTCTCCCTGTGGTGCAAGCCTGCAATCCTGTTCTCTGCCATCACCCTGGGTGATGGGAGGTGTGACACGGTGTGGGAGGGTCAGGCCATCCCTGGATGTGTCCCGGCGGTCCCGGAGCGCTGCCGCCACTCTCCAGGGAAGGAGCCTCTTTCCAGGAGATGGCAGCAGCTTTTCGGAGCTGGGGCCGCGTTTCCAGCCTGTTTCTGAGGATAGGCAGCTGGCAGGCAGGATGAATGAATAGTCAGAAGAGAAAACCAGGCTGGGTGAGAGGAAGAAGGGTGCTCAGGAAGCTGCAATAGTGACTCGTGTGGCTCCTGGGTTGATGGAAAGCCTGTCCCCAGTGATGCTCAGTGCTGCCTTTCCCTGCTTAAAGGGGGTTTATAAAAATGAGAGAGTGCCTTTTTAGATAGGCAAGTAGTGGTGGAACAAGGAGGAACATTTTCAAGCCAAGAAAGGAGAGATTTAGATAAGATGTTATAAATTCTTCCTTGTTAGTGGTGATGCACTGGCCCAAGTTGCCCAGACCAACTGGGAATGCCCCATCCTGGAAAGTGTCCAAGGTCAGGCTGGATGGGGCTGTGAGCTGGTCTGGTGGAAGGCGTCCCTGCCCATTGTTAGGGAGTGATATTTAAGGTCCCTGCCAAGCCAGACCATTGTGTGATGATTCTCTGTTCCTGGGGCATGGCCACTCTTCCTGTGGATGTCCCTGCTGCTGTGGTGGGATCATTCATCTCTGGCACTCCATTGCCTTCCTTTCACCTGGGCCACAGCACCCAGTTTTGCTTTGCTCCTACTCCCTCCCTGTTTTGGCTATTTTGCTCTTCTGTGACAAGCAGGTACCACCAGCCCTGCTGCTCCCCACGGCTGCCCTCCTCATCCTCCTCATCCTCCTCCATCCCCACCAGTTGACTGTGCAACAATACCCGGGGAGGGAGGGCTCCCCCAGCCCCAGCTGACACTTTCTGGCCTTGTGGCTTTGCAAGGAGCTCCAGAGACAGCTGGAGGCTCCCTGGGGTCCAGAGACACGGGCTGCTCATAAAACCCCCTGCCTGTCAGTCCTGGTGCCTGGATGCCTGTCTGCTGCCTGAACTTGGGAAAAATGGGGATTAACAGAGGGCTTGGGGGCTGGTTTCCTAGCAGGGTGTACCACAGTCCTTCCCTGGGACACATCCCTGTGTGGTGCTGGGCTCTGAGGCCACTGTGGACCTGCTCTGTCAGGGAGATTGTGTCATGAGCCACTGCTGGAGAGATGGTTTACTGGGAAATTTCTCTGGGCTGAGTCAAATACTGTGTGTGGCTGGTGAACGTGGCTTGGCTTCTTTGGAAGTCCCTGCAGATGTGAACAGAATAGGGCTCAAATGCTGGCAGGGAGGGACATGAAGGGAGGTGGGTGCTGTGTGAATCCATCAGTTCACTGCTGACCTGGTGCTCTTGGTGCTCTACAAGCTCAAAGGCTTTGGGATCATGGTTTTTGAGTGTGTATGTGCAGCCATTTGATTCCATTGTGCCCCTGTTTTGCCTTTTACAAAATGAGAATAACGATACAGAAATTATTTTAAAAGGACTTTGAGATCTAAGGCTATGCAAGCAGGGATGGCTGGAGCTCATTGTGATGAATTTAATTTAGTGCCCTGCCTTAAGTACCCACTTTGCAACAGGAGGTATCAACTCCTGCATGCCAAGAACAAGATGAAGGCAAAGGCTTGGATCTTGGGATCATTGGCAAACCCTTATGCCTTTGACAAAGAAGAGTAAAGCCTTGTGATGGTCTCCTTTTATTTTGTTTAATAAGAAACCAGTGAGAGGGAAGGGAGCAGCCTCCCAGGCAGTGGCAGGGGTGCTGTGGGCTGCCAGCAGACAGTTTGCAAAGCGAGGGGAGATAAGACACCGAGTGACAGCCGCTAGTGAGCCGTTTCCAGAGGGCAGGGTATAAATAGACAACAAAGAGATGTGGTGTCAGAGCAGCTCTCGCACCTTTCTGCTGCCCAGCCTGGCAGGCGCGAGGGGGGAAACGCAGCTGGGGAGCCAGCGAAATCTGCTCCAGGGTTTGAGTGCACATGGGTAGTGTAATGACAAGATAAGGCATTTATCAGCCTCTTATGGACCTCTGTCCACTGCAGTGGGCTCGCTCAGCCCTGCTGACTGGCCATAGCAGGTGGCACTTGGCTGGACCCCCCAGCTGGAGCCCAGAGCTGCTGGCTCCTGCCTTGACTGCCCAGACAGCTCCTACACAAGGCTGCTGCTGTCCTAAAAAGGTGCCCTGCTTGTCTCAGCTCTATCCCTTGTAATTTATGGTGATACCTGCTCTATGCTGCCCCAGGTTGAGGCTTATCCAGCCTTATCCACTGCTCTCGCAGAGTGCCTGGGCTCTTTGCAGAGTCCTGGCTGGTCCTCCTGCCCATTCTGAGAAGCCTCACTTTTTCTTCCTCTGTTTCCCTCTCTGGCTGGGCTGTGCTTCTCCCTCAGGTGCTGCTGTCCCCAGATGCTCCATTTCCATTTTGTAGGAACAAAACCACTGACCTAATGATGCTATGGCTTTGATAAGGTGTTGCAATGTTTTGCCAGCACCAGCAGGCAGCAAGACCTTCCCAAGCTTGCTGGCTATTTTCCAAACTTCCATAACTTTTCAGAACGTTTCCCATGACACCACTTGGATGCCTTTCAGGTAGCTTTGTGCTGTTTGGGGTCTGGGTTTGTCTCCTAGCTTGCTGTCAGACTCAGCAGGCTTTGATTTCTATGATGAGCGGTTTGCACGGATGCTGTAAAGCACCACCACAAAGACTACAACGACTGGTGGAAAGAAAATATTTAGGCTGAAGAAGGAAAAGGAGTGGAAAGACCTCTTCTACGGCAAATCAGCCTGTGAGAATAAGGGAAGCCCAAGTTTTTATGGTGCTGGTGTAAATCCGTGCTGGCTGCCTGGGCAGAGGCATCTGCGGGGGCGCGGGGCTGCTGGGGCTTGCAGCGAGCTCAGCTGTGGGGATGCTGCGGCGCTCGGCAGGGACAGACAGGCTGCCAGCGGCACTCGGGGCACAAAGCAGGGCTGCTCCCCTGCCTGTCAGCCCTGTGGCATTCCTGGGATACGGAGGGCCCTTTGTGCTGGGATCAGCTGTCGAACGGCTGGCTATTTTTAGGCTGGCAGATGCCGTGCTATGCGAGGAGAAGGCTGATGGTGAGAGAGGTGTGTGCTCCTGCACCCCAGGTAGTGCTTTCTACTCTGACTTATACCTCCTTGCATCCAGATGTGGTGCAGAACTTAGCAGGGACTCGGTGTTTACACACAGTTCTGCCTGGTGATGGGTTTGGTCAGCTCATTGCAGAAATGAAGCCAGCTATGATGGCAGCACTGATGCACAGTCTGATGTGTCGTCCCCACTGGCAGGCTTCAGCCTGAACTGAGGACAGGGATGGAGAAAACCCCAAGGCTTTTCACTTCTCTCAGGGTTTGAAAAAAAAAAAAAAAGGGTGACCTTATAAAAAGGTTAAAAAAAGCACAATCTTTCCATGTGCTGGAGGGGAACACTGTGTGAGTACAGCTTGTATCAGACACCAGAGAGGCTAAGCCAGATGTCTGAGGATGTAGTAAAGGGGGTTTCATAAACTCCACTGCTCCACAGCTGTGTACACCAGCGTGGATCTTCCTGTGCCAGTGGCTCTGCTCTGCGTAGATGGCCTTGTTCTTTTATCTCCAGGTGTATGGAAGTGCATCCATGTGTACAAATACAGATTTTGGGGGTTTGTTCTCTCATCTCCAGACACAACCTGAAAAGCTTTGCTTAAGTGTAACCAAAGACAAGTCATTCATTAAGCAAAAACAGCCTTTACATTGGTTTTTTCTGTTGGTTTTTTCTGTTTTT
>WBND01000628.1:326245-387220 GCA_013398595.1 Tychaedon coryphoeus | reverse complement strand
AGGGTTTTCAGTTATGTGAAATTTACATGTACATGTTTCTTTTTTTGCCATTTTTCTCACAAAAATTTTTTGTTTGTTTTTTCATTTTAGGGAAATTCATATTTTCTCAATTTTTCTTGTCTACTTTCTATAGATAAGAAGAGAAAATCAGTACAAAGGAAAACCTTCCAGCAATTCCCTGGATAAGGGGGAATGGTTTTAAGCTGAAGGAAAGTAGATTTAGGTTAGATATTAGAAATAAATTCTTTACTGTGAGGAGCTTCTGCAGGTTGCTGAGAGAAGATGTGGATACCATGTTCCTGGAAGTGCTTGAGACCAGGTGGATCAGTGTGGTCCAGATGAAGGTGTCCCTGCCTGTGGAACACCATGATGGTTAAGGTACCTTCCAACCCAAACCATTCTGGGATTCTATGAACAATCCACCTGCCTCCCAAACTTGCTGCTGAACATTTTGGAAGCCTATTTGAAGGCTCTTTTCTGTGGAAGGATCTTTTCTTCTGCACTCAGATCTGATTAGAAATTAGTGCTCTTGGAAGGGACTTCCCAAGAAGGAAGACAATTGCCATATTTTCTAAAGCGTCTCTAAAAATACACAGTCAAAGGTCTGGGCTGATCAGGGTGTAAATTTACAGGAATGTGCTGCTGAGGTGTGGTTTGGAGAGCTGTTCAGTGCCACTCAGAGTAAAGACAAGGAACACTGTGATTGCTTTAATTTTCTGATTGCATACCTTGCCTATCAAGGCTGGGAAAATACAGAAATCAGAAATCCTCAGTGATGGCTGCAGCAAGTGAGCCCTTGGTTTTTACCTGCTGTAAAGAGAGGGTTGTTGATAAAAGGAATGACAAATGCCTGTACTGCTGGGATGCAGCAGTGTTTTCCTGCTGGCCAGAGCCGGGTGGGACACAGCTCCCTGCCCTCTGCTCTGGCAGTGCTTGCTGTCAGTGCTCTTTGTGGAAATCCTCTGGATTTGTGGAATGGGAGAGGGACTTGCTCTCCAAAAGCTGCACTGTGAGGCTAATGTGTCTGTGAGTGTACCTGTCCCCAGCTCCTGGGAGAGCAGTGGTGACTGTGCAGTGTCTTGGAGGCTCTGAAGCCTCAACCTCCTGTCAGTTTTATTTTCTGTATGTACAAGCCTTGGAAGAGGAAGCAGAGTCTGTACCTAAATCCTCTCCTGCACCAAGCCAGGAGCATCTTCTACAAGAAACAAGACTGTCTGGGTGTCCCTTCCAAGGAGGAGTAAGTTAGCAGTAAAGCACAGAGCACTTTGTCAGCCTGTGCTGAAACCTTGACATATGGGGATGTGATGGTCTTGGATCACCTCTGAATAATGTCAGCAAACAAAAACAATAATGGGGGAATGAGAAATTCAGGACACCAACTGTTCCTCTTTGGAAAAAAAAACCCCAAGCAAAACAATAATAATAAAAAAACCAACCCCAAACCTCAGCCTTGGTCTGGGCAAAGAAACAGCATGGGCTTGCCAGCACCAGTGGCTTGCAGCAAGGTCTCAGTGTTTGCAGAGCAGTGGCCAAGGTGTTAAGTTTTTGACTCTAAATGAGGTTGATGAAAGTTGCATGTCCTCAAATCCCCAAGAGCCTCTTTGCAAATGCAGGAGCTAACAGTGGTTATTTATTGATTTCATTTTGTCCCCCTGGCTCACGTGGGAGGTTGGAAGAGAGAGAGCAGTGGCCTGTATGTGTATGATGGGGAAGAAAGTGTGAATGGATACAGGGAATGTGGGGCTGGCACTTGAAGTTTCCAATCCTCTGATTTGGAGATTTTTTTTTTTTTTTCTCAAGCACCAGTGGAGATGGTCCACAGGGAGGTCCTGCTTTTGTGCCTGTGCCTCCATCCTCAACTAGCCAGCCATCCTGGCCAGCTCATTCTACCTCGCCTGCAAGCTGCCCAAGGTTGCAAAAACTGGCAGGGCAAGGAGGAGTGGAGACCCACCGGGTAAGCTTCACTCCACAGGGACACCAGGTCAGAAACCCAGGGAAGAAGTAAAATTGAATCATATTAAAAGGTCAGCTTTAAAAAGTATCTTTTCCTTTCCCTCTCTCTTTAGCTTTTCAGAATCTCAGCCCATGAAACTTGGCAGTTCCTCAGGGTGGAGGAGGGTGACTCTTGGTTTACATGCAGCCGTTGGTACCCCAGCATGCCCAAAACATCTGTCATCGGTGGAAATGAGCATTGCTCTGGCAAGGCTCTTCTTTCTTTGCAGTAAAGAACAAGCAAATTTGCTTATTTGTGGTTAATGCATCTTCCAGATGGACAGAAATAATACATGACACGCAGCCCCACTGTTGCCCAAACTGTTGAAGCGCTGTGGAACATATTTGCAGCACAAAGACAAGCTGGGGAGATTGTTTAATTTACTGGTCTCCAGTTTGGAGCAGTCCTTCAGCCACAATATAAATGCAGCCTCCCAGAAAGACTAAACTTTCTCATAGAAATGAGCAAAATTCTCAGAGGAGAAAAGCTGTTCCCCCTTCTCCTCCACGGAGATGGCAACCACTGTGACACCTTCTTGGTAGCCCCTTCCAGGCCAGTGTTTGCTGTGAAAGCAGTTACAGACCCCTTGGTTGCCACTGCAGACAATGATTTGCCTCCTGTGCTGATGCTGCAAAGAGGTGGCTGGAATGTACTTTGTGTGTCACACCAATATGCCACACGTATATGGGAATTTTTTGCATGGAACTGATGTTCTTGGTGATGCTTGACCAATTTTTCCAGCTGTGCTGTTGCTAAAATTTATGAGGATGGGGGTGTCCTACCTTAGTGCCCCAATCCTGGTTTAATTTACCATTCCTTTTTGCTAGTTTAAGGTGGTTTGGGTGTTTTATGGTGCCAAATCTTTCTCTGTGAATTTTATAGGAGTGGAATAGAGGTTTCAAAAGGAGAAAGGCTGACTTTTTGCTCTTCAGTTCACCTGGCAGATCTGCTATGAGGTGAGAGACCTTTTCCTGCCCTTGGAACTGCCTTTCTGGCAGCAGTGATGTGGTGCAAGCAGTCTGAGTCAGCCTGTGGGGAGCAGAGGGACTCTGGATGTGCATCCCTCCCCTTGCTGTGGAAATGAGTCAGTGGCTTTTCTGGTCCTTGTTTCCAGTGCAAGTCTCCTCTGTCCTGCAAGAAGTGACCAGGAGAGGAGACAGTTTTCATGTGTCAGAAAAGATTGGGAGGAGAGAAAAAGGGGCAAAGCTAAGTATCATCAGCACCTTGTGCCTGTAGTGTAACAGACATCTATGATAACCCCTATGATACCCCAGTGTCTGTAAAATGCAACTAATCTCTGGAGTACCCTCACATAAAAAAGCATTTTCCTAGTTGATCTTTACCTTCCATGCCCTGGTTCTGCACCCTGCTAACTGGGGGTGACAGGCAGAGGGTTACTTGTTAAGGTGCAGCTCTGCCTAATTAAGAGTAACAGCATCTTTCCCTGCAGTGAGGTGGTTTTTTTTTGGTTTTTTTTTGTTTTTTTTTTTTAAGAATTCATCACTCTGGAGCATGATGCTGAAATAACTGCCTGGGCTGGACTTGGCCCCCCTGTGCTTTAACCCTTTGCTCTAGCCTGGCCTCTGATTCCTGCTGCCTTTTTCTCCCAGGTAAATCCTGTGCTGTGATCCAGAGCACTGCTGGCTGGGAATTGCAGCCAGGATGTCTCAGATGTGCCTGCAGGTTGGAGCAGAAATGAGGCAAAGCCTCCATGTGTCCCATGGTTTTGACCCCAAACAATACACTGACTGCATAAATTAGGAGTTGGCTCAGGCTCACTTGAAGCTCAGCCCAGGTTTGCTTGAAACTCAGCCTAATTTTTCCTGAAAGCAAAGCTGAGTGGGAGAGGAGTTCTGGGTCAGGGAAGGGGTGCTTGGCAGGTCACAGCAGCCTGAAGAGCTGCAGTTTATCAGCTCACAGCAATTATCAGCCCACAGAAGCAGGGCTGCCTGAATTTCTAATTTCTTGCCTATCCAGAACCATGCAGATGATGGGCAAAAATGCCTTTGGCATCCTGGAGCAAGCTGGGGATTGCTTCTGGCTGCTTGTGGATCATTAACACAGTTAGGCCCCTAAAAATCCACCCTGATCAACCCCCCTGGCAAAAAGCTTTATTTCCCCTGTTGCTGCCTTTCCATGCAGGTGCTATGTGTCCTGGCTGATGACTGCACCAGCTCCTGGAGGCAATTCACATCCTCAGCAGTGCTGCACTGGGAGAGAGGCAGGCAGCCCTGTGGACCCTAATTCCCCAAAATGGAGAAGACAAATGATGGAAAAAGTCTGAGAGGGGCTTGCTGCTCTCATGGTTAGCAGCTGGGCTCTAAAACAGGCTGTAATTTGGAGGGCTGGTCTATACTTCCATGACAAGAGCAAGCAGCCAAGCTGGGGGAAAATCTTCTTGCAAGCTGAAAAAGCAAGTAGAGCTGGTAAGCTTCCTGTGTTTTGGGCTCAACTCAAAATGGGTGTTGTGGCTCCCTGCTATGTGGGAAAAATTTTATTTTTATTTTTTGTTAGGGTTAGGGTTCAGCCTCCAGGTTCCTGTCAGGCTTGGGCTTTCAAGTGGAGGTTGAAAAAAGCATGGATAGGAAGGCACTTGAGGAAATGGGGGAGCTCATCTTGTACTGCTCCAGTGTTGTATGAAGAATGCTAGTGGGATCAGGGCTGCTGGGACAGAGCAGCAGAGGGGGCAAATTTGGGCAGTGGGTTCCAACAGTGCTTTTTGGCAGCTCTCACCTCAGTAAAGCCCCTTTGGATTCCAGGCAAGCAGTTTCTACACTCTGCTTTCTGCAGTAATTTTGGTTTTATTGCCTAGGGGTGAGGGTTCCTGCAAACAAGTGAAACACAGGCGGGGGTGATAAAAGGTGCAAATTGAACTGGCCTCATGCAGTCCCTGGGAAGCAGCAGTGGATGAAGAGACTTCCAACTCTTTTACAGCTCTCTCTTCTTTGTTGTAAATTGAGCTTGAGGTGTTACTGTAAGGAAAACAATAATTTTTTGATGGCTCCATTACAGTTGTGACCGTCCCCTGCGGAGAGCCCTATGGACTGGTGTTTTCTGTTCATTACACCTCACTTTGCCAAGACCTGGTTTCCTGCTGGCAGTCTCATATCCTCCATCTTTGTTTTCCTTTATTTCCCTAAAAAAATAGCAGGGTAATTATGTTTTACTTGCACCCTTGCTTACCTCTCCTTACCGGGGAGATGTGCACAAGTGGTGTGGGCAGCAGGGAACCCTTGAGCTCTCACGCCTGGTGCCTATGGGCCCCCTAGATTTAGTCTTTCCTCCTTTTTTTTTTTTTTTTTCTCTGCAGGAAGATTTTGGAAAAAAGGAGGGAAGGAAGAAGAGGATCCTCTGCCCACCCCTACCAGGACACCCAGGGTCTGATGCTGCACCACATCTCTGTCAGGAATTATAATCCTAGTGGGACATCTATCCCTGCTTGCCTTTGGCTTATCTTCAGCTTCGGGCCCTAGCAGATGCTCTGCAGCCTTTCCACAAATGTTTGGGAAGAGAAGCCAAAGTTAGGCTCTTTTGGCAGGGTTTCCACAACAAATCCCTAGCTCCCAGGGAAGATGGATGTCATTAACCCAGGCTGAGTCCATGGAGGGGTCCTGAGGCTGGTGCCAGGGGCTGCTGCTGGGGGCTCTCCTCCAGCCAGTGGTGTAAACTGAGGAGGAAACAAAGGCTCCCCCCCATCCTTGTGTTCTCCACAAAGAGCTGGAAATCCTGGCTGTTCTGACAGCCACACAGAGTAGCAGGAGATCCCTTTCCTTCAGTGCTATTTGCTTTGCATTTAGTGGGATTTGAGGTCCGCTGTCCGTCCCTGCTCGCTGTTTGTTTGGCCTTCCCTGTCTTGGCAGGCTCCTCGCTACTTGTTGCTTCTCTTTGAAGGTCAGTGTTCAGCCACAATGAGGGGCTCCTGAATTTGGAGTCCAAAATTATCTTACTGAGCCGTGCAAGGCTAGCATGAGACAACAGGGAGGTGACTCAGTCCTTTCAGTACATGTTTCCATGTTCCCAGCTGCTGTAGGAAATAAACAGTAAGTGGTTAACATCAATAGTAAGACACATATAGAAGAAAATGTTGTCCTAACAACCTTAAATCTATGGTTTAAATTGGGCAACGGCAGGAAATTTGGAATTAAGGACGGACGCTTGTCTCACGCTTCTCCATTTGCCTTGGGAAATAAAAATAATTCAGGCACCAAGTGAATGAAATGGCACTGGAAATGCCATATTACTGCATTTCCTGGCTTTTATGGCAGGGAACGAAGAAGTAAGACTAAATGAGGTCTTTTGTGTCCTTCAGTTCAAAGTGATGGCAACAAAATCCATCCCGGTCTCAGGAGTCAACAGAGACCGAGACCAGTTTTACTCAGTTTTATCACTGTGTTGTGCAGCCACGACACTGGAGAGGTTCTTCCTTTGGGGGCAATTATTTTTGTTCTTTTAGTTGAGCAGTTAATTGAAGTTTCTTTTGGTTCAGATCCACTGGGACTACTTGGATGCCAGAGGACAAGTTCAGCCCAAAAAAACCCCCCCTTACATTTATATAGGTAGAGAGATTTCTGTGGAATAGAAATGTTTCCAGGTCAAAAATCAAAGTGAAGCTGTTGCAGTCTATTTGTGAGCACTGTCTGGGCAGAAGGTCTGAAAGTCTTGTGCTATCTCAATAGGTCTGGAAGTTCTGTGTGTGCCTACAAAGTCACCTTCTGATGCTCTTGTTGATGGCAAGGAGTGCTTGTTCAACGATCAGCTTCATGGAGGTCAGTGGGACTGCTGCACAACATGAACTGCAGGATAAGGGCTGCGAAAGTCAATGGAATGACTGAAAGATTTAGCAGCTTTAATGACTGAGTTGTTTGTGTATTTCTGGAAGGAGGTGCTGGTGTTAAGAAATCCTGTTGACAAAAATCAGGATTCAATTCTGTAGACTAGAAATGCCTTGTCTTCTGTTCAACAGCTAACCTGGGAGATCTCTACTAACAGCCCATTTCAGGATGTGTTTTAGGGTGGTTCCTAAAACCCAAGAGAGGGAAAAATCAAGTTTGAAAAGTATATTGGCTGGGCCCTGGGTGAGAGATACATGAGGGAAAAAACACCATCTCAGCATGGAGTGGTTTGGAACACAGACAGACAGAAGTACCAGGAAGGTCTTTGGACTGGAAATGTTTCGTGCATGTTACATCCTTTGCTCTTTATCCTCTTTCTGAAGAACTGTCTGTGCGGACATTTGGAGATTATGCTGTTAGCTGAACAAACAAAAGGGATTAAGGCTGGGCTGGTTCATTTTTCCACCCTCCACCCATCTTGGAATTCATTACCATTCATTGCCACTAACCAAAATAACAAGAGGACCAGCCTTGCACAGCGCTGCTTCCTCTGTCCCAATTTCCATGCAGCGGCAGATTTGTCCATGAGGACCACCAGGCAGACATAGCCATAGCAAAGGAGCCAAGCTTCCCCAAAATGGCTTGGTCACGCCAGGATCCCAACACAAGGCTAGCTTGCATGCTAATTCCTTTTCACCAGAATCAATAAGGGCTGAGGGATGTTAATTTTATGTCTGCCTGTATGTATTTAAATGTGTGCGTGTGCTCACATTTAAATGCACATATGTCTGTGGGAGAGGTCTGAGCTTGGTCTTATCTGACTTTTGGGCATGAAGTCAATTGAGTCACTACCTGAGTCTGCCACAGTCCTTTCTGTGACTTGTTCTTCCTGCTGGGGTCAACTGGAAGAGCCATCCTTGAGGTCCTTTTCTCTGCCTCCACACATGGAAGGTACGAGCCTGAATGGGAGCAGATGATCAAAGAGCAGCTGTTACATTTCCAGATGCCAGGAAGGATGAAAGCAAGCCTCCTTCCACTCTGCCTTTGTGGGGGGTATCAGATGGGATGGGACATCTGAGCCTGTGGATGTCTGGCGAAATAACTCCAGGCAGTGCACGGAGACGCTCATCTCCCTCCATAACCAGTGGGAGAGCAAGGGAGCTGCTCCTACATGAGATGCATCCCTCATGAGCCCACCAGGAACCTCAGGGAGATCCTCAATGTGTGGGCAATGCACATTTTTAATGCCTAACACCAGCTTCCCTCCACGCTGACCCTACCTGCAGCTGTGACCAGAAAGGTGGTGAGGTTCTGGAGAGCAAAACCAGCATCTGGCTCCCACGCTGGCATTCCATGGGGATGTGTCACAGCTCCTCCAGTGCCGAGGCCAGAGCGTGTTTCCTGCTCCACTCACCAGTGTGAAGATTTTGGTATGCTGCTTGAGGTGGTCTGGGAATTTAGCTGCCTCTTGGCCGTGGTGTCCAAAAAATTGGTGTGCATGCCCTCTGTGGCCGCTCAGAAAATGTTGCCGATGGAGCCAAATTCCTTCCTCCAACTTGCATGCAAACAAGCCACTAATTTCACTGGCAGTTGAACGTGCATATCTGAGGGCAACATTTGGCCAAAAGCCTTTGAGCAGAAGTTTTAGCATAATCACCCCCCTACACACAAAAAAAAGGGGGGGAGGGAATTGCAAGTGGCATTTTGCAGAGAAAGAAGGATAAAAAAGTAGAAATCAAAGTGTTGAGAAGTTTTCCAGTAACAAAACTCTTCTGAATTCTTTAAACAGCACAATAGCTATTGATGGGTAAAAAATAAAACAAGACAGTATATCCTCTTGAATTTATTCTGGTTCCAACAGGCTGTCCTTGGCATTTTTTTCGGAAGCAACCCTTGAGTAAACACGTTGTCCAACGTGGAAAGACACTGAGCATGTCATAGAAGCAATTTGTAAAATGTTCTGGGAGACACACCAATGCTGTCAGGGCCAGGGAGCTGCTTAGCTTCACTTTGATTTACAGATAAATACAGTGTGTCTGGGGCTTCCAGTTGCCGACTGTGCGGGCAAGCTCCCGATTACGTGCTGTGTTCTGACTCCGTGGGATTAATTGGGACCACCAGGAAGCGTGGCAGCAAGAGTAACCCTCCTGATTGCATGCTGCTGTAAGGACTGAGGAGAAGAGATTGTGAGCAAGGTGGGGACTCAGCCTCTCCCATCGTGGGACTGAGGGCCTAGATTAAGATGAAAGGTAAAGAGGACATTGTAAATTGGGATTTTCTGGATGCTCCCATGCAGGTAGAGCTCTAAGTATTGCATGTGGCTGGCTGTTTTTTAATTATGATGCACATTTTAGTGTATCTGGGGGGTTTCCGCAGGATATTGAAGTGAAGCAAGTGCCCAGTTGAGATATTTTTGTTTTTATGGCATAATGAAACCTGCATAAGCATATTTGCCCTTCAAGCCTGTGGTGCAGCAAAATAAATGCTGGAGTAGCCTGGAAGGGACTGGCTTTTATGGATGAGGTGATCAATAGAGGAGGAATGGGGCTGTCTGAAAATGCAAGTGCAAATATAACTCATGCAGAGTGATTGACCACCAGGGTTTTGATGGTTGTCAATTACATAGAGCAGGAGTGTGTTTCAAGTGTAAATAAGTGTCAGTTTTTGGTACAACGTCCTAGAAAAGCTGAGATTACAGAAAGAAGGGAAGCTAGGAAGTCATGCCATGAAAAACAGCTTTGCACTGAATTGTTTATTTATTTATTTCTAATATGTCTCAGCAAGGTTATGAAAAAAGTACAAGTGGATCAGCTGGAAGTGTTGTAATAGTGAAGAGAACCTCATGTACTGCAGATGGAAAGAGAGGAAAATAAGCACTATGTGTGCATGGAGAGAATGGAGGTGAGCAGAAACTGCCTGCTTACAGGTGATAGTTCACTGCATTTCTCTCATGGTGCAGGACAGTTCTGCACAGGAAAGTGATGCCATGAGCCCTTGTCCCCAGAGAGGAGCTGTAGAGTTTTTGTCCAGCTCCAAGTGCTCCTTGACATACAGCAGGTTTGCATCATCCTCCAACTTGTAGTCCCTGATTTTTTGAGTCCTGATCTCCAGCTTGCAGCACCTGCCTTCTGTGAATAAAGCCAAGACAGCATCACTTTCTACCCCTTGCTGCCAGCAGGTTCTACACACCTCATGCAGGAGATTGCCAGCTGGGAAGAGGCATTTCAGGGGCACTTCATGTTTCTGAGGTTTGGCAAGTATTCTGTGAAAGCACCCCCTCACCTCTAAGACAGCAAACCATCTTTACCACCGTCCAGTTTCTTGCAGTTGGAGGGATTTGTCACTGAGCTCTTATTCCAGACAGGTTTCTGCAAAGTTTCTCTTCCTCTTACGAAGATCCTCTGACCCCAGCCATGGGGACTCCCCTTGGTGCAGCTGCAGCAGGAGCTGTCATGATGCACAGGCTTTGCCATCAGAACCTGAGGTGATGGGGCTGGTATTCACGGCCTGCCTGTCCTGAGCACTACTGAGATCAAAAACTGAGCGGTGACACCTTTCCTTCTCCTTTCCCTTTGTTTTTTTTTTTCCTTCTAAAGAGGCTTAAAGTGTGTCCCTTCCACAGGTCTCCTCTCCACCAGCTCACCTCCCTGCCTGCCCTCAATTGAAGACAGCTGCCAGGAAACATTTCTGCTGTTTAGCCGAAGTGAAAACACATGGAGGTGGTGGGAGGGAAGGGACGGCAGTGTTTATAATGTAATTACTGTCATTTTTGTGCAACTTGTGTTGAGGTGGGGAGAGGGGTGTGTTGAGCATGGGGGTGCATCTGTGTGCAGGGTGAGACCCCCAGGGATGGCGGCTGAAGTGAAGCACTGGAGCCCTCAGTGGCTCCTGTGAAGAACAGGCTGCTCCTTGGGCACAGGCACCGGTTTATCCCAGGTATCCAGACCACCGAGGCTGAGCAAGTGCCCAGGAATGGCGGAGGTGTCTCTGAGGGGAACCAGGAATGTCCAGGAATGGCGGAGGGGTCTCTGAGGGGAGGCAGGAATGTCCAGGATGGCGGTGGGGCTGAGGGGTCTGTGAGGGGAAGCAGGAATGCCCAGGGATGGCAGTGGGGTCTCTGAGGGGAAGTGGGAATGCCCAGGGATGGCGGTGGGGTCTCTGTGGGGAGGCAGGAATGTCCAGGATGGCGGTGGGGCTGAGGGGTCTGTGAGGGGAAGCAGGAATGCCCAGGGATGGCAGTGGGGTCTCTGAGGGGAAGTGGGAATGCCCAGGGATGGCGGTGGGGTCTCTGTGGGGAGGCAGGAATGTCCAGGATGGCGGTGGGGCTGAGGGGTCTGTGAGGGGAAGCAGGAATGCCCAGGGATGGCGGTGGGGCTGAGGGGGAGCAGGAATGCCCAGGGATGGCGGTGGGGCTGAGGGGTCTTTGAAGGGAGGCAGGGATGGCAATGGAACTGAGCGGTCTCTGAGGGGAGGCAGGAATCCCCAGGGATGGCAGTGGGACTCAGGAATCCCTGAGGAAAAGCAGGAATGTTCAGGGATGGCGGCGGGACGCATGGGTCCCTGAGGGGAGGCGGGAGCTGCCCGGGTCCGGCCGGTTCCAGCCGGTTGTGGTGGCTCAGCCCGGCCTTTCCGACCTGCTGGCGTGACGCCTTGGGCAAAGTGAGGTAAGGAAGGGGGAAAATGCTGGAAAATAGAGAGGAATGCGGGGAAGAAAAGTGATGAACAGCCCATTGAGCCGCCGGGGGGTTGAGGAGGATTTGGGGGTCCTACCCTGCTGCCTGGGAGAGGAGATGCCATGCTGGAGATTAACACGTCCGATTTTCTCCTTGTGTGCTGAGGAGTGATTCTGTGGGTGACACCTGGACACCCCACAACCTGAGTCTGGGTCACATCATCTATGTGAGGAAAAGGTGGAGAGCGAGCCCAGAAGTGTGAGTTTCATTGTATGGCTGCAGCTCAAGTGACAGAGCCTGAGGGACCCGCTGCTGGGTCCACACAGAGCTTTTTAGTTCTGTTTCCTCATTGCAAGAGAAATACTTGGGTGGGTTTTCAGTTTCAGAGTACTAGGTGCTTGATGACAAGACTGGTTTCTCTTACCTTGTAAGGAACCTTGTGTTCATTTTCTGGGGCAAGAAGGTGTTTTGTCTAAGAGAGGAGGGAGAAAAGTTTCTTTGGCACTTGCAGCTGATAACGTGTGTTTTGTGAGACAATCAGTTTTGACTGTAGGATAGATCTGTGCAAAGTTAAACGAAGATAACACGATTTTATTGCAATTGTGATGTAAACTGAGACACGGCTCTGCCAAGAAAGGTATCCCTCCCTCTGGTGTATTGCAGAATTTCGTACATTTCATGACTGTGCAGAGTAGTTGGCTTAGGGCTAAAAGGGGATATTGATGACTACTTCTTTGGATCATTCATTGTGGTTTTGTCCTCATGAGGCTGGGAGCATGAGGCAGCTCGATGGACTGATTTGCTGTTAGCACAGCTCTGTTTTTTTTCACCAGGAACGATATTTAACTGCTTAGTGTCTGGCTTCAAATTGAAATAGGACAGATCTAGATGAGGAAGAAATTCTTAAAGGGTGATGAGGCCCTGGCACAGGTTGTCTAGAGAATCTAGAGCTGCCTTACTCCTGGAAGTGTTCAAAGCAAAGCTGGACAGGGCTTAAAGCAACCTGATCTAGTGGAAGGTGTCCCTGTTCATGGGAAAGGGCTGGAATGAGATGATCTTTAAGGTCCCTTCCAGTCCAGATCATCCTAGGATTCGTTCTGTGATTCTCTGCACTCCCCACAACAAACCTTGCACGGTTCTTTGGAAGGGCAGCCCCAAGAAATCTGCTTAGGAAATTGATTCCCTGACAGAAAGAGGCTTTGATCCCCCGCAGGTGCTTCTTGGCATGGTAGGGTGGGAGTGGAAAAACCTGCAAGCTGGGCTCTGTCCTGATGGAGGCAGAATAAGAGGAGGGAGCTGGTGACCCTGGCGTGTGGTAGGCAACAGCTTGGCATTAACAGATTGATAAATATGCCTGCTGTTGAGACCATACCATTCCTAGAAACTGCATACAATGTATATAAATAGCGGGGGTGTGAGCTCCAGGCCAGGGTGGGATTTTTAGAGGCTCTTGCCAGCAGTGTTCGTGAGGACTCTCGTTGATTCTGAGCTATGTCTGACATAGACACAGCAGTGTGGTCAGGCAATATGCTTTTGTCAAAAAGCATATTTAATTTTTCATTATTTCTTTTTGCATTTGGGCTTTTTTTTTCATCAAA
This sequence comes from Tychaedon coryphoeus, assembly GCA_013398595.1. Classification (NCBI taxonomy): domain Eukaryota; kingdom Metazoa; phylum Chordata; class Aves; order Passeriformes; family Muscicapidae; genus Tychaedon; species Tychaedon coryphoeus. The sequence continues at coordinate 374,124 of WBND01000628.1, read as the reverse complement.
GCCATCACTGTTTTCCTTCATTTTTTCCAAAGGCACCAAACAAACAAGCCTTCAAAGTGAAACAAGCGTGAGTTTTCTCTTCCCTCAGGAAACTTATTTTCCTTATTTTCTCTATTTTCAGAAACCAGTTCTTGCAAGTCCCTGCTGCTGGGCCTCCCAGTCCCTTGCAAGGGGAGCATCAGAGAGGACAGGGCCTGGTGGGAGCTGCTTATAACCTGAGTGTTGGTGCTGCAGTCCTCATGCTTTCCAAAGTGCCAGTTTTTGGGGAAAAAATGCCTAAATTTGACTTGGATCCTACTGTGTAGCTGCCTGGTCCTGCAGTCTTTTAATTTTTTTATCCAGTGGAGCAATGAGCATCAGCCCTGGAGCTCCCTTGCACACCTGCAGTTATTGCTCATAGTTTAACTTGTCAGTTCTCCTGCATATGTTATTTTTATCACATCTGCTTTTGCACACGTTATGTGATTTACTCCACAGAGGAATCCAAGGACTTGGCCACAGCAGCACAGGAGTCAAAGGTAGAGCCTGTTAGGACCAGAGTGTCCCTTGTGAAGTCAGCCAGGGAAACACTGCATGCCTGCAAATATCCCAGACAAACAGAGGGCAGTTTCAGAGAGGTGTGGGCAGGGAAGTGAAACCAAAACAAACCATTCCTTTCAAGTGATACACCGGCTCGTTCTTTGCTACTGTGGACTCCGTGCAACTGTTTGGGCCTGGGCTGAAGTGGCTGTAAAGTGCAACCACTCAGATTTGATGGTGGTTTACATTTCTGTGCTAAATGTGTGTCCCTACAAGAGGTGTTGGGAAATGGAGGCTTGGGAGATGCGTGGGTACTGTCAGGTTGTGTAGGGGAGACCTGGCAGCAGATGTGCCTGCTCCTGCTGGGTGTTGCTCAACACCTTGGCTCTCCCAGACACAAAACGTGCCTGGCTGAGCCTCCCTTTCCAGCCAGCCACTGTGGTCATGCTCTTGTGCAATGCAGTGCTTGTTACAAGTGAGTCCACCCACTCAGCTGCAGCATGGGCTTCACTAAAGCTTTTCAGGAGTGATCCTGCCCATCCACAGAATGACTGACAATCCTCTGACCTCCTTTGCAAGCTCTGGCTGTCCAGAGACGATGGTCCCAAGAAAGCTTGTTCTTAACTTTTCCCCAAAGAGCTAATTTTGGTGCCGTGCATGCTGCCAGGCTGACAGGGCCCCTGGAAACATGGAGGAACCTGGGAAGGGCACAGAGCCATTGCAATGGAGTGGTTGTTCTCCTATCAGCTTCAAATCATTGAGAGTGAGGGAGGCTTACTCACTGGTGTCCCTCAGGGCTTCTCAGGTCACCCTCAGCACAATCCACTGCCTTTCCCTGGATGACACATGGCACATGTGTCTTGGAGGGGTGTGCTGAACATAAACAGGCTTTTAAGTGATGTCCTGGTTGACAGGAACCTTTCCAGACCTGGGGGAGGATGCCTTTGTGGGCACCATGAGATTCAGGACTTGCAAAGTAAGGGCTTGCTGAATTTGCCTTGAAACTCCTTGGGGCTGACTGTTTATTCATCTCTTTTTTCTTTGACCCTTGTCAGCAGTTTATCTTAAGGCAACTTGGACTGGCCTTGTTTCCCTGAGGAGGAAAGGGAGGAATACTCCAAGAATGAAAAGCATTCATTGATCAACGAAGGCCACCAAGCAAAAGAATGGCAGAGGTGGGAAAAACAGCAAGTTGTCTATCCATCAGGCCACAGAGCCTTAGGATTAAACATGCCTTGCAACAAAAAGGCATAAAGGACAAAAAATGTCACAGGGGCTGAGAGAAAGCCACAGTCTGTGTATCTGAGGCCATGCTCTTATGCACAGCGTGCCACTGGCCATGCTCTGAGTGTAACTTAAACCAGCCTTGAACATATCCTTGGTCCTGTCCTGGCAGGAGAGGAGAGAATCCAAATCCAAAAGCAGCACGGCATTTGCTTTCTTAAAATTGTTTTTGATTTGGAGTGGTGTTGAAAAGGTTGACCAAGCCTAGCAGAGAGAAAAGACAACCTGAGAGGACTTTCCCAGGAAGACCAGTTCCGAATCTGGCAGTTATAAAGCTGCTGCAGCTGTCAGATAGGCTTCTAGGAAAAATAACAGGACAGCGGGACAGAGCTGACAGCTGAGCTGGTACAGGTGACAAAAAGCAATGCTGCCTCCCCAGGGACTGAAGTGACCATTAACTTCTCATAGGGTGTAAAAAAATCAAATTGCATGCCAGAGCATGCGTTGGACAGAGCTGGTTTGGGACCTGAATGCACTGGGATATCGCTGGTGAGTGCAACTGGATTTTCCATCTGGAAGGCATGACTGTCTGGCCTAGAAGCCAATTTGAAGAACAAATTAGATCTGGCTGTTTGTCAGAGTCTCCTCCTCGAAATGCAATAAGGGCAGGGTGGTTATATAATGTAAACCATTCTTGGTAGTTTAGTGGTCCTGAAACAACAAACAAGCCAAGGAGGGGAAAACTGGTTTGCAGAATTCAAAGCCGAAGGAGTTCAGCTGAGGAATTCAGTCCACATGATCCAGCAGAGATGTGTGCTGCTATTCCTGTATGTCTTGAAAGGAAACTGCCACCAGATCCTCTGCTATTTTCTGTCCACAGGGCCCTACTGATAGGCGTGATATTTCAGCCCCTGCACTAAAGCCCCATGCTCCAAATATGCAGGAACAGTTGTGTGCAGAGCCAAACAGTGTTCCCCAGTGCTGAGGCACCAGTGGGAGACAGCTCTTTCCTCACCAGCACATACCAGAGCCCTCAGGAAAAGGCAAACCTCTGTGGATAAACATGGGTTGTGGTGGCTTTGCCCTGATCCATTGCAATACCCTGACACAGGCAGGACGGGCAGTTCAGAAATAATTTCTTCACCTAACAGGTTTCCAAGCATTGGAATGGGCTGCCCAGGAGGTGGTGGAGTCACCATTCCTGGAGGTTTTCAAGGAATGGCTGAGTGTATCACTTAGTGCTGTGATTTTTTTTTTTTTTTTTGGCAAAGAGGTAATTGGACAAAGGTTGGGCTCTGTAATCTTGGAGATCTTTTCCAGCCTAAATGATTCTGTGATTTGCAAGGTGTGTGGTAGGCAGCAAACAAGGGGTTCCATGCTGTCTCCTTGCTGACCCCTCTTAAAGCAGAGAAGTTTATTTTAGTCACTGTATGGGTAGCAGCATGTGGCCAAATTAAAGAAAAATATTTTTTGAGCCTGGAGGAAGTGAACCACCATTTCAGGTTGATGTCTTTCAAGGGCCATTGCCAGGGTCTGTTTACTACTTTATACTGATCTAGTAATTATATATGCTTTACTTCCTGCTGTTCCTAATCATCGACAGGCGTCTCAAACTTGAAGGTAGGAAGCCTGCACACGAAGTGGACAGCACTGATTTACTGAGGAGAAAGAGGAAGAATGTTACAGTGCATCAAGGTGGGGTTTCAAATGCCTGAGGTAGAAGAGGAGTGCTTGGCTTAGCCATGTGGACAGTGAGTTTTGTGGTCAAAACCCCTTTCCCCTCTTCTCTTTGGGACCTGTCAGGGATTCCCTTTCTCTGGACTGGCATAAATCTAGTGGCTACACTGACATCTGGCTGGCAGGAGACCTAAGTGGCCAAGACTAAGGGAGCTAAAAGGAGCTTTTTGTTCCATTGACTTTAATGAGTCCCAAATGAGAAGGATTGGACCCTTTCTCTTAAAACAAGTTTGTTTATTGGCACTGAGCTTCAGACATGCCCTCTGGGTGCCAGCCTGATGGAGATGCTACTTCCTGGAGTACTGCAGCCATTGTGTGAACTGGTCTTGCCAAGTGTGCCTTTGGGATAGAGAAGCATCTTTCCATAGTCCCCCTGTGATGCTGCTAAAAGGAGGTAAAGCCCTCAGTGGCAGCTAAAACCCCAGGAAGCTGGAAGAGACTCAATAGATGGCTGACAGTTTACTGATAGAGCTGCTTTTAATAAAGCAGGTTAACTACCCTGCCAGGGAGAATTTACATCAGGTGCTATGAAAGCAGCGGTTCTGGGAGGGAGAACTCTGCCATGGAGCCATGCTGCTCTCTGACACCATCAATCTGCTCCCAGCTCACATCCTTCCTGCTTCACTTTGCTCTCCTCTCCCTCCCACTGGGGTGCAGGAGTGACCCGTGGGGGGCAGAGGGCAGGAGTGAGGGCTTTGCCCTGCACAGGGGAAGCGGTGACGCTGCAGAAGGACATTAGCAATGCTCCTTGTCTCCTGGCTTTCCTCCACGAGTAATTTCCAGGGAAATTGAACCCGACTCTGCTCCATTAGCCACTAACCTCTGGTCTGCTGGGCCTGTCTTTTGCATTAGGATGGAGCAGAGCTGCCTTGCGCGCTGCTGTCAGGCTCTGAATCGGCTTTGATAAAAGACCAGTGTTGGAACGAGGGGAAGTATTTACCTAAAGTTGTTTTCAATTTCCTGAGCTTGCTATATTCATTCTCCTTCGCTTCTGGCTTCCAAAACAATCAGTCTTCTGGGGGAGCCTTGCTTCATTACTTTTGCTTCCCCCCAGTGCAGTTGACGCTTAGTCTGGGTTTCCCAATCCTCCCAGCTCTGATTCATTAACTTCAAAGTTCCTGCAAAGCTGCTGTGGGTTTCCTAGGGTTTGGTTTTCCTAGACAGGGCTGTGCCACAGCTCTGCCTCCCTCCCCTATGCACCTGGCCCTGGGCTAGACCAAAGATTTTGGGGTTTCCAGCTCACCCTATAGGGGTGTTCACCCTCCATGTGTCGACTGGTTGTCCCGGGTTGGAGGCGGCTTGAGCCTGATCTGCACCTGCCAAAGCTGAGGAGGAGGGGTTTTCTCAGGTAGTGGAGGATTAACAGGAGCCCTCTGCCTGGCAGAGGTGAGGAGGAGGGTGGGCTTTGGGGTGGATGGAATAGCCCAGCTGTGCAGTGAGGCTGAAGGCATGCAGCAGTAGCTCTTCACTAAACTGTTTAATGGCAAATCTAAATGCAAATCAGTGCCCTGGCTTATCAGTCCCACGCGTGCCAGTGCACTGTGGTGAACACCTCAGTGCACAACTAACTAACTGAGCATACAGTGCCTGAGCTTGGTTTTAATAGAGGGAGGTTTTCTGCTCAGCAAGGGGCCCAGGGAGTTGCTGCTGGGAACAGAGGAGCTTTTCCTCAGAGCCCCAGCCTTGGGATGGAGAACGTTTTGCCCTGATGATTTCATGCATGAAAATCTCACCCTTATTTTTCCACCTGGATGAGAAGATTCTGAGTGTTCAGTCTAAGAACCTCTTTGCTACAGCTAAAGCTTTGTACTGCTCTAGCTGTGCTGAGAGCCTTTAGCAATGCTCTGCACCAACACTTCCCAGGTTCACCAAAACAAAGAACTTGCAAAGCAGCTCTCCCAGTGTAGGCACACCTCTGGCATGACCAAAACCCATCTCCCACAGGCTGCTGTGGGAATTCTTAGGCTTATAAGATGCTGGGGAATAGTGCTGAAGGGATGGAGGCTTTTTCTTTTTGTAGCAATGTTGTTCTTCTTAATTTAACTTCTCTTTCCCACCCAGGCTCTGCAGGAACCAAGATAACAGCAAAAAGCAGGCTAGCAGAGATGACCATCTCTGCAGACTCCAGTGGCACTGACAATTAAAAATCAGCTCCAAACAAGGAAGAAAAAGCCCAGCAACAAACCAAAAACCAAACAGCTGCTGCAAAGAAATAAAGCTTCTTCCTGTGAAATGCTTCTTGGCCGTGAAGGGCTTCTGCTGTGAGAAAAAAGTTCCTCCATGAGGACGGGTGCAGAGCCTGGTTTGCTCAGAGCCACTTCCCTGATCATCTGAACAAAAGGTGAGGGGTTAGTTGAAAACACAAGGACAAGCGTGGGCAGTTTAACTGTGTCCCCACCACTTGCTCTCCTCTGGCAAAGCCTTCCCTCTGCGGGAGAGGGGGCGGCCCCAAACTGAGCAAAACCTGTGTCTGCTCCATCCTCCCCTGGAAGCTCTGACCCGACCTCAGCAGGAGCTGCTGGTGGCCAGGCTCCCACCCTGGACACAGCTCAGCTCTGCTTGATTGTTCTCACACAGCTCTGGGGACAGGTTCCCACCGCTGCAGCTGCACGAAACCAGTTTGGCTTTCTTGGGAGGGAGGCAGGCAACAATGAGCTCAGGCATTTTTGGGTTATGAAAATATAAAACCCTAACCAGATACTACTAACTTTGCTTGTTGCTTAGTTCCTTTGCTGCTACCAGTGCTAGGAGTTCATATTGTGCAGTGAGCCCCTTTGTTTTGTAGGAGGCCAAGTGATTGAAAACAGCCATGATATTACTATGCATGGACAGTACATTTTTTCCATGTATTTTCATAACCCTTTTCCCAAAGGATCAAATGTGTCTTTATTCTATAACTCCACAATGGGTTAGAGCAGCTCCTCAGGCGGGAATTGTTCTGCTCCATAGGCCACTTAATACTTCCTATAAACAAATACCAAATTAGGTAGGTAATACTCAATATTGCTGACCTTACTTGCAAAGTATGTGTAACTGCATCTCAGAGAGGCAAGGGTGGAGATACTCATTGTGAACCTGGGGTTAAAAATGACAAAATACTTGTGGGGTTTGGTTTTTTTCTGTTTTAGTTTTTGGAGTTGTTTGTTGGCTTTAGTTTTATTCTAATAAAAAGCGAGGGTATGTGTATGTGTAAAACTGCATTTCCCACAAAAGAAATGCAGGGAAGCTTTGATCTCAGACCTCTCTTGTACCTTAGGCATCTCTGGTACCTAAGCCAAAGTGTATCTAGTTAAGAATGGAGTTTCACAATAATGCCATGGGAGATATTTTTAAGTATGCATGCTTGCTTTTTGTCCCTAGCTAACACTGTGTGATTTTCTAAATATTGTCTAAATTTGAGCCATGTCATAGAGGCTCCACATCAGAGGGGGACCCCTTGGTTCTTCAGAGTGCCTGGCATGGGAGATTCCACTCTGCTTGCCTTTTAAGAACAGGCTTCCTGGGGCACACAGGATACTGTGGGAGCCCTAGACCTTGCCTACACTATGGGGCCACTGGCAGATGCTGCCAAGCTGTTCTGGAGGTGACATTGTCCCCCTACAAGCCTTGATGGCCTCTCTGTCCCAGTGTCCCATTTGTGTGAGAGTGTTCTGGCCTTTCCTCTCAAGGGCCTTGAAAGCTGATGTGAATTTTTCCCCATTGCTGTTTCTGTCAGGCAGCTCCCCTAAGACATTCTACTCTCACTGCCTTGCCTTGGAGGGACGTGGCTGCGCTTGCCTCAGCCCCTTGCAGTGCTCCATCTGAGCAGCATTTTCCAAAAGGGATGGTCTGCAGACCATGTACTTCCACTTGCAAGAGTCCTTCCCACCCCCTTGTTTTGTTACCCTTCTTCCTCCCTCTTCTCTGCTCACAAAACATCTGTTTCCAGATGTTGTTCTTGAGTCTAATAAATGCAGCGAAAGGCCTTGAGTTAATATATTTACAATAGCTGGAGATGTTGGCTGCTGGTTAATGGCTCGTTCGAGCACACCAAGACCCCCATGTTTCCTGTGGGGGGGAAAGCAGAAGAGCAGAAAGAGAATTGGGGTGGGGTTTTTTTCCCCCAGTAAATGGTCTGAAAAGGGGAAGGTTAGTGGTGGGATTGAGCACATGGCCATATCCAGGCAGTTGGCTTCAACTTCCAGTTAGTGATGGGAAGGACACATTATTTTTTAATGGAAGATTGTCTTTTAAGTGAAGGAACGTGAGGAAAGCCTGCTGCTGTTACCTATCCCTTTTCAGGTGAAAACCTGTTGTAGATACCTCATTGACCTGAACTGTGCTCATAGAAGCAGAACCTCATCCATGCCCAGGTATCCATTTCTGGCCTGTGGCATGGAATGGTTCATGTCCACAGTACCTGCCTTGGGTCAAAGAGGGTTTATGGTCTATTGCAGTGAGACCACATTGTGCCCTGTGAGGAATCCCCACATATTGTGAGCACTGTGTGTGTGTGTTGCACAGCAGTGCTGGGCTCTCTGTGAGGTGCTTTGCCCACACACAGATGTCCCTGAGAAAGACAAAGTGCCTGTGCCAGCTCAGGACTGACCAAGCTGGAGTCTTGCCACACCTGCTTGTACCTGATTAATTCACCCAGTGCCACGTGCTAGATGTGAAACTTTCTCATTGTACAGAGGAGTTCCAGCTGCTTTGGGAGGTTATAGACAAGTTCTGTTTGCTCCAGTTCTTTGTATGTTTGTGCTGAGGTCCTTAGCCGCCCTGGAAGACCTGTTAGAAGAGACAGAGGTGTGTGGTTACTGTCCTTGCAAGGAATTTCATCCACCTCCCTGAGGAAAGAGGGATCCATCCTCAAGCTCAGGGCATTCTATGAGTCACCAGTCAGTGAAATCACTCCTGATTGCAAGTGGGTATTTGTAGGTACTCGACCAACTTTGAGAGTCACCAGCTTGCAGGAGGCTGGTTTCAGGCCAGTGCTCACCTCCTCTCAGGCCGTTGAGAGAGCCGAAGTCTGGGCTGTGCTCAGCTCAAGGAGTGCTGAGATGATTGCACGTGCCAGGCCTGTCTCTGGAGGCAGCTTTTTTGTTGAGCAGTGCTGCAGACTCGACGTGTGCAGTTGGCTCGGGATTGTGGCTAAATTAGTCCATCTTTATTGACATGGGATGACAGGGCTCCTTAATATCTCGTGGGTAGAAAAATTACCCTCCTGCACATCTGCAGCTAAGGCTTCTGCATGAAACCCATCTGAGTGCAGCTCCCCAGCCTGCAGCAGCTATGACATACCCTCTAAATGAGCTGATCAGCTGGAGAGGGGCTGGCGGGGAGGCAGGAAAAGGCACTTACAGAGTCATTCAGGCGATGCTCAAGCCTGGACAGCAGGGATCTGTATCAAAAATCAGTGTGAAAGAGCAGAGAGCTCTCCCCTGCCAGAGATGTAGACACCCAGCAGATTTCCATTTTTAGCTTGGAGGGTGAGTTTTTGTGATTTCAGTGCTTAGGTTGGTGTAAAGGGGGGAGAGAGAGACAGCCTTAAGTAAAAGTTTGTATAACACAGGCAGGTAGCTGCAGTTCAACCCCAGTCTTTAGGCAGTGTACTGCAGCACTCTCTAGAACACTCAGCACCACTTGCTAGCTGGTGTTTTCCCGAGAAGATCTCTCCTTGAACACTGTATCATCAGCCTCTAAGCATCTCCCTTTCATTTCTCTCTGTCTACTTATTTGCTGTGATTGCAGGTGGTATCTTGGGTAACTCCCATGGACTGTGGTTTACCTCTGGCACAGCCAGACTTCTTTTCCTTTTGTAAAGAAATAGGCTGCTAGCACGGGGAGAGACTGGGCAGGGGGCAGGAGGCTGGGGTGGCTACACCTCCTAAACAAATAGACACCCTTTGTGCCCCGGCTCTGTGGGTTACACATCTCTGCCCTGCTCATATGAGAAACTGTTGAAAGGCTGCAGCCGTCGGAGGGGTGTTCTCCGCGCGCGCCGGAACAGCAGCGCAAATTCGAGCAGCGAGATGACAAGAAACCCACTAAAAGAAATAAAGAAAGGATTTCCTGCCTCGCAGACACTAAAACCCCGTTTTGGGAAGTGAGTGGCTGTGAAAGGCATGAGGCCATTCAGAGAATTGGGGCTGTGTGCTACCGGGCCCTCGGAGGGAAGCAGCAGCTCGCGTTAACCTGCTCCCAGAAGGACCATTTCTTCCAGCCCCCTGAAACAGAGACCAAGCCGGAGATGGATATGAGTTTTCTCTGCCAGTTAATTTCCAGCACAGACTGCACGCAAAATCTTCATTTAAAACGTGTAAATGACAGCGAAAGAGCCACAAGGGAGCCAGATTTTAAGAGACCAATTTGCTGCCTGGGTTTTAATGGCTCTGCACCACGGTGAGCTCTGTGCTGCTTCACCGCTGAGCGTGCTCAAGGAGAGGACGAAAGAATGGACAGGCAGACAGGCAGGGGCTCAGCAGAGCCTGCATGTCACCCCGGAGGATAAAATATTGTATCTCCTGCTCAGGAAAACTGGGAGAGGTGGCCCTCCCTTGCTCCTGAAGAACAGAAGGAGGCTTTGTTTCCCAGGCGGATGGCTCGGAGCTGCCCTACGGCACGTTTTGGGGAGACTGCTCCCTGCCAAAGGGGGACTGTCTGTCTGGCGCCCCGTGCCTGGTGGGACACGGAGATGAGGGGAAGTTCTGCTTCACTAGAGGGCCTCAGCAGATCAGTTCCTCTGAACACGCACCCTCTGGCAGGTTGTACCCCCAGATCAGCCCCCAGATGTTCCCCCCTTGCACTGCAGCTTGCCCGCCTGGGGTGTTTCTCCCTGCTGCCCTTCGCTTGTTTCTTGCAGAGCCCTCAGCTGCCAGCTCTTCCTTCCAGATGTTTCCCTCTGCTTCTCGCCCTGCCTGGCTGCTCTCCTCAAAATATCGGGGTCCAAGTCCCCCGCTGGCGGTGCCCCAGGGCTGCCCCAGGATGGCGTGGGGGACGCGCAGCCCGTTTGTACCATCCCATAAAGCGCTCTGGGCTGCCTGGAGGAAGGGAAGACGCAGGCTGGTGCGAGCCCAGCCTCTGCTTTACAATCTCTTTCCTGCCACTATAAATAACCTCGGCGAGAGTCACTTCAAAGGGAAGGGCTGGCGGCGGAGAGGTGGTTTGGGGACCGAGCGGGACAGGGGCGTCCCACTGCCCGATCCCACCCCGGTGCTTTGCATAAATAAATAAATCATGCAGCCAGGGAGAGGTGGAGAGAGAGGGCGAGCAGAGGAGGTTACTTTGGGAAGCCGCGCAGCTCGCTCATCCCAGCCCCGTAGTTCGGAGGGAGTGTGTCATGTTACAGGGGAGCCGCGATCAGCCAGAGCACAGCGTCGCCGGAGCAGCTGAGAATTACCTCTCTCTAATGGGGACTTTCATGTGCGAGCTCCCGGCCAGTCTGCGAAGGAACTGAAACTGACAGCTTAGAAAGAATCAAAAAACTACCAGCGAACCAAAAGACTGAAATACAGGAGGAAAAAAAAAAATCAATCTCGATCAGATTATTTTTTTTCCCCTCGCACTCTTTGCTGCAGCTGGATCCTTTTTTTCTGCACCCCTTTTATGTGTGTGTGGTTTGTTTTTATTTTTTAAAGACACCCCCCCCAGTCCACTTTTGTCATTATTGCTGTCACTTGTGATTTGCTGCCACTGGGATCCCCTTCGACGTTCTTTTCCTATGCCTTCTGGATTGTGCTTCTCGGAGCAGGAGTGAAGCTTTATTTATTCTATTTATTTATTTATTGTTTCTCAGGACAGGGAGGGAATGTTGGAGGAGAAGAGCTGGAAAGGCGTCGACGAAGCAGCTTTTGACAGGGGGTGTGTGGCTCCCCCCCGGAGCGGCGATGGGGAGAGATGCTGCCGCCTCCCCCTGCTGCTGGGCTCGGGGCTGCCCGGCGTCTCGCTGCTCTCTCTGGTGCTCAGCCTCCTGCTGTACTTTCGGACCTCCGACCTGCAGTCCCGCGTGTCCCACTTGGAAGCGGACAGACCCGCACAGCTCCCTGCCTGGCTCTCTGCAGACCAAATGGAGACGGCTATTTTGGGAAGAGTTGACCAACTGCTCAATGAGGTCAGTGTTCTTTCGTTTTGCATGTGTAGTTCGCATTATTATTGATTTTAGGCACGTGCACACTTGCGTAGTCACGTTATCCGTTTTTTTACCCCTTAAAAATGTATCTCTGCACAAGTGATGCTGCTGCTAGCTTGAGTTCCCTGTTCCTTCGGGTCCCTCCCACCTCTCAAACTTACTTGGTGTTCTTCTCAGCCCATGCTGTGGCTGAAGCCTGCACTTTGCAAAGAGGAAAACCTCATCCCTGGTCCTGGTAGGGAGGCAAAAACCGCCAGCCCTTCTCTTCGGGAGTCTTGCATGCTGAAAGTGTTAGAAGTAGAGCTAGAGGGATTCAGCATGGGTTTGAGCCCCAGGAGAGGGACAGGCAAGGCATGTCACAGCCAGCATGGCTATGGGAAGAGGTGATTGCCAACACACCAGTGTTGTGATGGGCTGGCATTGCTACTGTGCCAGCCCTGACCCCTTCCACAGCTCCTGGCTCAGGAAAATGACACACACTGGCATTGCCAGGATGGTTTCTGGTACTGCCAGGGCATCAGTGCAGAGCATATGGCTGTGTTATACTCGCTTGAGTCCCATCCAAACTCTGCTGGACCCTGTGGGCTCTCCTCTGATGATGGGGGAATGCTGTTGCTGGCTTCAGCAGGTCAATAAGGAGGGCCCAAAACCGCAGGTCATTGTGGCTGACACCTTTTACTTTGCTGTGTTGATGCTGCTGGGGGCTGGCTGTGTTCCTCTGCTCTGGCTGCGATGAGTATTCCTTGCCTTGTTGGGCTTTGAAGTGGTGTTGACATGTGTGAGGGAGCAGATGGTGGCTCATGTCTCTGAACTCTCCAGACAGGTCCCCACTGACCTGTTCCCACAGCTCTAGGAGAGGCTTGGGGGTGAAATTCAGGGCCAGAGCCATTTCCACCCACCTCTCCTTTTCTCTGTTTACTTAGCTTTGGCTTGAGTCATGCTGGAGAGATCCTTGGGGCTAGCCCAAAAACTGTTTGTATCTGAGAAAAATCCCTCAAGGGCTGCTATTGCCAAATGAGGTGAGGAATGGGATGATCAGAGTGCTGACTACTGCGACCTGCCTTGGGCAGTGCTGCCTGGCACCTGGGGTGACCTTGACCCCCTCCTGCTTTCTAGGAGCAGTGAAAGTCTGTGGTGAGGAGTTTAAACCTACAGCTGACAGGCTCTGCTTCTGTTTATGGGTCTTGTGAGAGCAGTCCCTGGATCTGCTGGGGTATGTAGCCAAAAGCTGTGAACCTTCAGCTAGCAAACACTGCAGGAGCTGAAAGATACGGTTTTGAGTTGCCTCTTTGGATGAGGAATAAGGGAAAGACAGGGTCCATGGGGCAATATCCTACTTTAAAAAGGGGTTTGGGGAGGCAGAAGCATTGTGAGTGATTGGATCTGTGCCCTGTGCTTGTACTCTGATGCAGGGACTCCTTCTCTGTCACCAGGCAGGGGATGAGTGCAGCAATCCCTCTGTTGCTGCTGGCAGGAGTCTGCTGGGAAGTCGGAGTTTATCTCTACTGAGATTTGAGAAGTGCCACCACAGTCCTCCCGGGATTGGTGCCTGGGGCCGGATGGCCCCGTGTCCTGCTGGCTCTGGCACCTTTACACCTTTTTATAGCTCAGCTTAGCGAGGAAATGGGGGTCTCAGCACCCCTGTTTCCTGAGCAGCCCCTCCTGTGCTCCTGGGGGTGGCCACAGTCCCCACTGCAGCCAGTGTGGGGAGCAGCTGTAGGGCAGGAACGACTGCTTGAGGGACCAGCACTTGCTCCTGAGTACCACCAGTGTTACCAGCTCCATCCTGGGCCACAGCTTCAGAAAGAGCTTGGAGAAAAGTGCTGGAGACCGTGGAGGAGGAGGGATGCCTGACCCACATCTCCTGTTCCTTTATACCTGTGAAGGTCTGATGCCCATGGGGGAGGAGGGCTCTATCCCTCGGGAAGGAGACCCTTGCAAACTGTGCTGCCCACTTCTGCTAAGCATCTCAGCCTCATCTCCACTCTCAGCCAGACACACTGGCATGGACCAAGCAGCTCGAGGTCCAGGGCAAGGGGCTGCTGGTGGACAGATGGTGCTGTCACATGAGGCTTTTGATTAGGAAAGAAAAATCCTTCCAGTCCTCCTTTTCATTATGTCTGACTGGTGAGGGGCAAGGATGGAGCAGAACAGGGTAGCTAAAGGGAACAGGGAAAGGATGGGTGGAAAAAAAGCAAGGTAAGCAAAATAAGTTGTGCTGACCACGACTGGGGGAGAGGGGGTGCAGCTGGGTTTGCTGTGATGGACGTGAAAGTGGGATATTCATCTCCCCCTGCTCAGACCCTCGCCGCCTCTCATTGCCACATCCTCGCAGTTTCCTGATGTTTCAACCTTAATGGGTTTCACAGCTGCCAGCTCGGTGTTATCCATCACAAATAAAACAGCAAAGCTTTAAAGGAACCCCAGCTTTAGGAAGAGCTGGTCAGAGGTGGGAGGGGAGGCACAGCACAGGAGCACATTTCTAGCTCTGGTGGCTGTGGAGATGAGCTGATGAGCTGGAGGGATGTGAAGAAGTGAAGTCTGTGAGGGCTGACAGAGGAGCTCTAGGGTTATGCTCAAAACCTGGAGTGTGTAATGCCCTGCAGTCTGCAGACTGTGCCCAGGGTGTTCCCAAGGACCTGCGAGGGATACCACACAGATTGCACTGAGAAGTGCCAATTGCCAAAGTCCTTTTAGGGGCCTTTCTTCTAGATGCAAAAATAAGGCAAAGTGGCAGGGGGAGGAGCTGGGTTGGTTTGCTTTAGGTGTTCATTTTAAGGCAGCTGGTGGGGATGTTTTCTCCATCTCAGAGCCTGGCTGTGGCAGAGTTTCCATCTCAGCTCAGGAGGAGCGAGGAGAGGGCGGCTGATGCTTTCCCAGAAGCAGCCTGACCCGTGCTTCGTTTGCTACTGTGTAAACCTCTGCCTGGTGTAGGCGAGTACCACGAGGGAATTTTCTGCCAGACTCAAACTGACTAGGTTTTCTTGTAAAAACATCTGTGCTGAATGGGCCAGAAGCAGGTAGTACAGGGAGAGCTTTAACTCCACGTAGGAATTCAAATTCCTCTGCTTTTATGAGACATCATAAAATCATACAAGGAACGCAAATAAACTCACTAGTGGCACTTGCAAGAGAAGCAAAGCTTTCCAAAGAAGAAAACAAGGTCCTTTCCCATGCTGGGTAACATTTGGTGCTATTTTACTTGCCAAAAACTCATCAGGGTGGAGAACAGGACGGATTCAGTGCTATTCGCAGAATTTGTGAGTTTGTGGAGATAGAAATGTGTATATGTGATGCAACAGCAGGTAATCCTGTGCACCCTGGGGGAAGATCAGCTGCCCCTCAGCCTTCTCAGGGGCTTGTGTTGAAGGTGTTTGTTGTGGCTTTAGTGATTCTGAAGGGATTCAGGAATGTGCCTGTGAATGGGGAGGGAGCACTGATCCTCACTGCTTTCCCAGTAATCTCATTTCTCTGGAACTCTTTGCTTACTTATGAAGGCAAAGAAGGGACACCAGAAAGCTCCCTTTCCCTCCTGACTTGAAGCATTTCCCCCCCCTTTAATTCCATATCTCAAAGCACACTGCACAGTTGTTTTCCTAGGGTCTTCAAGCTTGTTCTAAGCATCCCCTGCCTACATCTTTAGCTTAGTATTCTTCACCTCACAATCATGGGATCTGCTTTTTTCTTTCAACTTCTCTGGTAGCTAGGTCCCATTTCCTTTCAGCTGCTTGCCAATCCCTGTGCCTAGGTGGTGTCATTTCCAAGCTTTTTGCTCCATCCGGGGGGACTCACTGATTGCTTTTGCTTTGTGCCACATGGTCCCACGATCCCAGGAGCTGGGCCTTTAAGAAAAAACGGGCAAATTGGAGGTAAAACAATAAGAATTAACAAAACCACCCACCCCTGAAATCCTCCTGATGGTGGTAATAGATTATCTATTTAAAATGTGTTTCTCTTAGCTGTTGGAGATAGTGGTGGGAAATGATTTCACCTCCCCGGGTGACTGCAAACAACTGGGAATGCTAAAGAGCTATTAATCTGCCCCCTTTGAAGAAGTGCCCTCCCTCTCACCTAATCTCAAGTGCCCATCCAAAACAGACAGGCACTTGCAAGGTTTAGGAGACCACAGCCACAGTCCTTTAATGTCAGAAGTGGTCTTGCTGTGGCTGCTCTGTCCACCCGTGTCAACCCTGTCCTGTCAGCCTGTGGTGAGTTAACGAAAGCAGTGGGAAAAGCCCGTGCTGACTTTACTGCCCGTTCCCAGCAGGTGTTTCAGGGATTTTCCCTTTCCTCACACTCGGCAAGGAGCAGTGGTTCCCTAAATCCACGGAGGTGATCAGCTGTGGCTCCAGCGCTGGCAAAGGCTTTTTCCAGCCACTTGCCGTGGTGCAGGGGGAAGATGCAGCTGTTATGTCACTGAATAAAGTGACAGAGCAAGCCGGCTCTGCTGACAGAGCAATCCCTTCCACAGGAAGTGTTTCCAGCCTTTCTGGAAGGCAGAGGCTCTCTGTTGCTGCTCCTGGTGTTACACACTCCAGGTATCCCTCAGGTGAAAAAGCAAACCCCAGATCCCAGGAAGGAGATTGCAAACACTGGATTCCCATAGCCTACCTTCTTTTAAAATTTTGCTTACAGAAGCCAACCTTGCCCTAAAATTGAATGGTTTTCTGATGCCTGGGAATGAAAGTTTTGTCTTGGAAACGACTTTTCTAGCGGGAAGTACATTTGGTTTGCTCTGCTGAGCAAAGCCAATTTCATGTGTTGGACCAGGCAATATTTTGCACAGTGGAAACGAGGGAAGCAGAAAAAAGCTGGGGGAGGTTTGTTTTGTTTCACCATCTCCACCCAAAGTTGAGCTGAGGTCTCCAAGAGCCAAGGATTTTTTCTGTGGCAGTGTTTGTTTAATAGCCTCTGCAGGAGAATGAATGCCAGGCTAAATGGCATTTATCCTAAATCCCTGGTAGGTTTTGCCTCCCACTAAAGAGGAGCAATCCCATGGCACCACTGCCCTTTGGGGATGTGCAGAGCTCCCAGGCTTGAGGGAGGCACCAGGGATGGGGGAGAATGTCCAAATGCTGCTAAGTGTGTGATGGCTGCGTGGTGATGGTGCACAGGGCTGTGCTCCAGCCTGCCCAGCAGCACCAGCACCTCCCTCCTCAGGGGCCCCTGTCCTTGAGAAGGCTATTTCAGTTGTCCCAGGTCTTTCCACTGCCTTGACCCTGCAGATAAAGCCCCAGGGAAATGTTATCGGCCCTGTTCCGTTCCCAGCCTGCTGGGTCATCACTTCCCTGTCCAGTTGTGCTGCTCCTCTCTTTGTAGGCCTGCACAGCAACCCAGCCAAGGCTTCTTGCAGCACAGCCTAACTCTGCCATTCCCCCTTAGCCCCTCCAGGGCCTCTGCACTTGGTGGGGCAGGGATCTGTTCCATGTTTCCCTGCAGATTTGTGTCCTGTAAAGGCCCCTGGTGCAGCCAGGGTGTTGGGACCCTTGTTGGCTGGGAAATGGCATTCTGCTCCTGCCCTTGCAAACCATCACCCCCTCCTTGTCTGAGCCTGACTCCCAAACACCACCCAAATGTGGCAGTCTCGTTTTGGGATGTTTTGGTTGGCACGTGTGTAGATGGGAGTGGGGCTGTGTATGTCCACATACCAGTGTGAGTGTCCAAAGAAAGGCTCTGCTGTCCTACTTGTGCCCATGTTTGACCACCAGCAGTGCTGCAGAGCAGAGCTGTGCCATCTGGGGTGGCAGCAGGGTGGGAATTTGCCCAGCATGCAGAGATTCACATATCTGTGCTTTTAACTGATAAGGTAAACACCAGTGAAATGCTCTATGAGAGCTGGCAGTTTTCCTTGCCTAAAACCCTCTCCTCACCCTGTTATCAAATCGACTTGCTATCAAAACATTTCAGTCTACCATGCAAAATAAAGCTCTGAAAACATTTCATTTCTAGTCAGTCACAACAACTGTTACTCTTTTGACTTGCAGAGAGGAAGCCAGCCCTTTCAAAGTGAAAAAATGGAAATGTTCCAGCCAATTCTGCCTTCCTTCATCCCAGGCGGAAACAAGTTGATTTACTTTTATCCTCTCCAAGAGAATTTTTCCCCAAACTGATGCCTTCTTGCAGGAAGATGCTCAATTACTTGAGAAAATTAAGCAATTTCTATATGATCTTGGACATGGGCTTCTGTTGTGCCCTATATAAAGCTATTTCATTGGAAATATTGGCCCACTTCTGAAGTAGTTAAAAAAATAGGAGGGTTCAGTTGGGATGGGAAGCTGGGCTTGAAGGTTAGGAGGGAAGAGAGAGTGATTCCAGAGCTTAGGAACCCCAGCAGCTCAGCCTTCCCAAATCATTAACTGAGTGTGATTTGCTGGCATTAATGAATAACTTAGTCGGATTGATTTGTATTTTCTTCACTAAATTACAATTATTCACTAAAGTCTGCGAGGGGTGGTGAAGATGCTGCCCCTAAAGCACATTTTGCTCAGGACATGGGTTAATTTTGTTGATGTTCCCAGCAAGGGAAGGTGCAGTGACCTCAGGTGGACTTCATTTGCCTTTCAAGAGACACACAGATGGGCCCAGAGAGCAGGAGACTGGCACCATTAGGAATCCAAACTCATACATGAAATGAACATTCTGACCTTGTGGAAGCTCTTGATTGGTTTTGTTGTGTTCTGCCCTTGGGGGAAAAATTAAGTTTCACAGCGTCTGAAGATTTCAGGGGATGCTGTTGCTGTTTTCAGTTCATCTTCAGCCACAATCTTGCTGTGGGACCTTTCTGTCCACCCAGGTGACTCCAGGAACATAAGGAGTCTGCTGCAGGGTGGAAGAGGACCTGCTCCAGATCTTCATTTTCTGCCCACTGAGTGGGTCTTCTGAGAAATGCAGCTTTGTCACGAGGACAGAGTCACCAATTTATTTGCCACTGCTGGCTCTTGGTTTTGTAATGCCTGTCAGGAGGACCACATTTGGAGGCCATTACGAAACTCCCTCGGCCTGCTTTCAATCAAACCCTGCATTTCTAGCTAAAGACTAAGAACTTTATTGCCTTTCTTAATTCCCAAACTGTTCTGCCCTGTCTCTCCCATCTCCACTTGGGCAGCATCCCCTCCCAGCCCCACTTCTTCAAGAATTTGAGGCTTTGGTTTCAATGGCATAAATTAATCCTTTTTCTGTTTTCCCTCTCTTGGCAGAAATTGAAGTTCCACTTGCCAAGACATCGAGAAGTTCGAGACACGCACCAGCGCTGCAACTGCCCGGCAGGTAGGGATTTGGGACAGCTGGCACTTTGGGAGGTGACAAAATTTTTAAATGTGTGAGTGCAAAGTGATGTGCACTTGCATAACAGTTTGCTGGAGGTATGGGAAATTGAAATGGAGATGTGGGCAACAAGTCTGGTGTGTACGTAGATGCCAACATGTGACAGGAGAAAGAGGAGAAGTGATAGATATCCAGGTGGATGTCTAGATGGCCAATAAAGAGAGAAGGATACATCTGGAGGGCCAGTGTTCCCACTGGCTTTTGATATCAGCTTTGAAGTGGGCAGAGAAGCTCTTGGGAAGTGCATCTTTCATGCCTGGTTTTGGAATGTAGGCTAGATCCAACACCGAAGCTGAATTTTGGTGAGCCAAAATGCCCCTAGGGTGAGAAGGTTTGAATTCCTTGGTGTTCTACAACTATCTGAGGCATCTTGCAGAATTAACAGCCTTCTGCTAGAAGCAGCCATTTATGATGGGCTTGAATGAAGTGGTCACTTGAGGTCCCACTCATTTAACATACAGAAATATTATGGGATTGCCTAATTGCATTATGGTTTTAATCATGTTAATATCAAAAGGCTCTTTGAGACACATCTTCTTAAGTGGTTTCAATACAATAAGTGGCAAATTGCTGTGGAAAAAACGTTTGTGAATGGCATTTCATTCCACGAGTATGAATCATTCAGCATTCCTCATTGTCTTTTGATGCATTTGACTAGAAAAAAAATAGAGAAGTGCCAGCTACCACTCACATCCAAAGCTGAAGTTCTGGGAGAATTTGAATCTGTGTATTCAAACTGGGTGACATTTTGCAAAGAAGGTGGCAGGGAAAGTTATGTCTGGATGAGCACATAAAAATAGCATTTCCATTTTCAGTGGTTTCTCCTTTGGTTCTCTTTGGTGTCCAGTGTGACAGAATCTGGTGGTGCTTATCAAAGAGTATTTAAATGTGGTCAACAGTTGGGATAAGGGTGGATAAAATTACAAAAGGGTTGTCTTTGCTGTAGGTAAGGTCTCAAAATCATTGCATTTAGGCTTGTACAGACATAGGAGGTACAGTCTCTTGACAGACTAAAATGGATTTGCAACACAGCAGCTTGTAAAGGCAAGAGTTAAAGAAAAAAGCTAAAATCCAGGATCCAGAACTGTAGAGCATTGGAAAAAGCCTGATTTGACTAGTCCTGATCAGAACTGTTGGACTTTCTTTTTAGTCCCAGAAAGAAACAACGGGAGCAATTTTGGTTTAAATTTAAAAGATGGTACAAATGAAGTGTTTTCGAAGTATCATTTCTCAAAAGAGCAGAGCAAAACTGAGTTCAGCTGATTTTAAATACCAACATTTTCCCTTCAATGGGAGCACAAATCACAGCCCTCCTCCATTTTTAAGTTCTTGCCTAGACTTGACAAATAAATGCCATAAAACCACAGGAGTGAATGTCCTCCTGATGTTTCTGAGCCAGCTTGAAGAAGGAAACTTAGAACTTGAATGCAGAGCAGAGAAAAAAGAGATTTTCTCCTTTTTGAGGCTATCTGAATGTCACTCCTACACCACCTGTGTGACAGATGAGCCACCCAGGTATTTCAGCATCGAGATCACAACACTTGCTTACAGATACCCACATCCCTTGGGAAGCTTTGGCAGCAGTCTGTGCTGGATTTCTCATAACTCCTAGGTGCCCATTCATTCCATTAAGCTCATAGTATTGCTGAATAACAGCTTTGATTCAGTAGGACAATAATAAGAAATGTCTCATAAGGGTCTCTTAAGGGTTGAGGCTTCCTTTTTACCTGTCAAACTTGCTTATCTTCATCAGATATTCTATGGATACAGAAACTATATATAAAATTCTCCCCCACCCTGTCAGCTAATCTGCTGAGGGAAATGCAAGCATGGTCTAAAGCTGATGTTGTGGCAGGTGAGGTTTTGATTGTCTTGGAGCAGAAACAAAGGCACCTTCAGCCAGCTGTTGTCTCCTCTTAGACCCTTTGCTCCAGGGTACTTCCCTTTGGTCTCCAGGCTGCTGCAATGCAGGCCACCTGACCACGTTTCAACGTGGTCTCTTCCAGCACAAGACCTTGGGAATCCTTTTCCTCTGTGCATTGTTCCCCTGGTGTTTAAAACGCCCCGAGGACCAGACAATATGACTTCTGCGGGAGACCAAGGTATTCAGAAGTTGCAAGTGTTGCAAGAGTTGGCGCATGCCTGTTGCTCCTCACTGGCCCACTTCACTGCCTATAAACACATCGTGCTCCTCAGCAAAATAAATGTTTATCAGCAGTGACATTTGAGTTCATCCCTAGCTGTGAGTCAGGTCCCTGCATGGCAGAGAAGGGGAAAGGGAAGACAAGTTCATTTGCTGACCTGTTCCGTGCGGATGTGGAGGTCTGGGGCCGTAGAAGAGCTTCAGAACAGATGGGATTGTGAACATAAGCGGTTTGAAAAAGCTGGGAATTGGAGAACAAGAAGATTGTGAAGTGTGTGACTGTGCTGTGGCAGTGATAAGGATGCTAGAAATAACATGGTCAGGAAAACAGCACAGCTGTATTTATAGCAAACGATAAGGAAATAGAAGTTTCTTCTGACTGGAAAGCGGCTACTTCAGATCACTTGGGCTGGGTGTGACTACCTGTGGGATGTTGATCCTTGGCATCGTGTTTTTTGAGTTTAAGAGGTCACAGTGGGCTTCTCCAGCAGTGTCTTGGTGGGGAGGACACAGCCCTCAAGTTTAGCATAACCTATCTGGGTGATTAATGACTCTTTCCTTCAATAGATAACTTCTGTCATTCCTTCTGTCCCCACTTACTGCTAGATGGATCTGGGACAACTTTGTGCAGTTTGGAGAGGAGAAACTTCAATGGCAGCAGTGACTGTACCCAGCTGTTCTCCAACCCCAGACCCTGTGCTGGGATGGGGCCAAGTGTGGGCAGGGAGCTCAGCACAGGTTTTGGTCTGAGGTTGTTGCATGCATGGATGTGACTTGGGGAATTTTTCTGGGGCTGAGCAGATGCTTTTCCATATGGTGTGTGGATGTGGTCAGGAGCTACCTGAGGCTGGAGGATCCTCTTACAGCCAACTGACCTCCCTTAATTTCCTCCATGTAGTAAAAAAATGCAAGGGGAAAGCATTTTGTTTCAGGTTGACAGGGAAAAAAAAAAAATCTAAGCTTTCCTGGTCTAATCTTGATCCAGTTGCAGATCCAGACTGTGTCTGCCTGGGCAGCCTCAAATAGCCAGGGATTACACCACAATCCCTTCCCACAGCTTTCCTGGCAGAGGTGGGTGCTTGTGTATTTTGTATATTGTGACTCTCTTTATTAGCTCTTTCCCATCTTCCTCTCCTCAGCTCTGATTTTCACAGTCCCCACGTGGCTGTTTTTCACTGTGCTGGCTCTCTGCTCTGGTCTTCAATATCCCTTTAAAAAAGAAAAAAAAAAAAAAGAAACAAAAAGGCTGGCTGCTTTCCCTCTGCCTCCACAATGCTTGTTTTGGTCGGGTTTCTCCTTGGTCAGGTTGGGAGCCTGCGGTGCTGGGGGCGGTCAGCCGTGCAAGCAGGGAAGCAGCTCAGAGGGATGCTGAATGGCTTTTCCATCCCTCCCTGTGGCAGTTCAGGGGAGAGGAGGGACTGGGCTGCGGGAGGAGGCAGCTCCTGGGGACTGGCACTGGCAGTCAGAGGAAGGCTGCACCACCCTGCCACAAGCCTTCTGCTGTTACAGGGGCTTGGAGGATGGTGTGGGGCAGCTGCAAGGATTATGGCAGTGGCCAGGAACTGATGTTTTCTCCGGAATGTCTTGGAGGCTTTGCAAAGGAACGCCCCCAGGGCACTTCTTATACAAAATTTCACCCACGTTTCCTATCTGCCCCACCATGGGGCACAGAGAAAGCTGCTTGGCTGCCCTTCAGCTGTGACTGACTTGACAGAAATGCCAGCAGGAGATGCTGCAGCTCAAAATTGTTGCTGCTGTTGCCCTTCTTGCAGGGAAGCTTGCAGGAGCCAAGGTGAGGATGAGGCCAGCAAGAAACAGTGTAGGGCTGCAGTGGGGTGTTGGCTTCCAGCTGATGGGAAGTGCATTTCCCACATCCCAACCTGTGCCTGTCCCCACAGACAGGTGCAGAGGAAGGAAAAAATGCTGGGAAAAGCAGCAGGTGAGTGGTTGGTGGGGGTGGCTGGAGCAAGGGGAGAGACTCCTGGGCTGAGCCTTGGCCCTGCAGCAGACAGGCAGGATGTTGTATCCAAGTGGATGCATCTGTTTCTAACTTGCGATTGTATCTTCTCAGCAACATCTCTGTGGAGATGAGCCAAAAATGGGGACAGTGCCCGAGTCCTGCCCTCTCCCCACATCCCAACTGAGGTGCTCCATCTCTTGCCAGGTTGTTGGTTGTTTTCATGGCTTTTATATTTTCTCGCTGTCATGTTTAACACGATACTTTTCCAGCTTGTTGGGGCGGCTTGGACAGATCATAGGATCACAGATTGGTTTGGGTTGGAAGGGACCTTAAAAGATTATCTAGTTCTACCCCTCTGCCACAGGCAGGGACACCTTCTGTTAGACCAGGCTGCTCCAAGCCCTGTCCAACCAGACCTCGAACACTTCCAGGGATGTGGTAGCCCTGGCTTTTCTGTGCAACCTGTGCCAGTGTCTTAATGCTGCACATGCTCCCATGAGATTAAAACATGGACACACTGGTGAGCCCTGAGAGGTGAAGGAGGTGTTTGGGATCCCTGGTGTGGGCTGAGGGTGTGGAAAGGTCAGCTCCAGCTATTTAAACAGCAGCAGCCACAGGCCGTGTCAGTGGCCTTGGCTCAGAGCCATGAGGAGGATGAGGTGGGAGGGTGCAATGGAACACCCTTGGCCCCGTGGCCTCACTGTCAGGAGGTGCATTGAACTGGTTGAAATGCTATGGTTTTGTATTTCACCCCTTTTGAGGACAGTAAGTCAGCGTGGCTTTCTATGCTGACTGTGCAAAAGGTGTTTTCTGCTTTGAAAGTGGCTGAACGCAGCTTTTTGACGAGCGCTAACAAAAAAATTGGAAAAGAGGACTTCTGTCTCAAGCAGCAGCTCCTTGCCAAGAGCTCTGAGCTCTCTGAATTGTGTTTTCCCGTGGCAGGGCTGGCCAGAGAGCTGGGATCTGGAGGCAGCAGTGCCTGGGCTGCTGCAGATGGGCATCCAGCACCGCTGCAGCCACAGCAGCACATTGCCATGTCAGAAAATGGGATTCTCTGGCACGCCACCCCCGGAGCACATCTGGAAAAAAAATTGCAGCATAATCATTGCTTAAATACTACCCTCCTTTTTTTCCTCTGCTTTGTAAGACATCTTCCTGGGAATTCTGTTATTCCCTGAAATTTAAATATATTTCCCCATCCACATTTTTGGGCCCTCCAGAGTATATACACACTTCAGCCTGGAAAGTTGCTCATGCGCCCTGGGCTGCTGGCTGTATTTTGGGTTGGGGTTTGTTTGGTTTAGACATACTGTTGTTTCATTTGTTTTTAAGATGCAAACCACACAATGAATTCCATGGATTCTGTGAGCAGTTATGAATAAATGGGGATGAACAATTCAGGGGAAAAAAACCACCAAACAAATGGTTTGTTTGGTCACTTAACTCTCTTTCTCTGAACATGTAGGCTGCTGTGCTCTTAAATGGAGCAGCTTGAGGAGTCACCCCAACCTTTGCTTTTGTCACCTGTATGTTGCCACATCCATGGCTGAGGGATAGGAAGAGGGAGAAAGGATGTTCCTTAAACCTCTAAGCATCAACTCATCCGGCTTAGTCTGCTTTTGGGATCTAAGCCAACCTTATTAAGGAGTGTTTAATTGATTTTTATTAACCTGCTGTTGTTGCCTCAGTGCAGACCAGGAGGGCTTGTGTAAGCTGTTAATACACTTGTGAGTGTGGCCTGTGCTGCAGAATGGTTAGAGAGCTCAGAGCATCCCTGTGGTGCTAGCATGCAGTAGAGTTAGGATGGCAAACACCTCGGCCTTTCCCTCTTCATCCAAAATATGATTAGAAACAGCCAAAGCATTGAAAAAGGAAGATCATCTGGAGCAGTGATGGGCACACGTGCTCTGAAAGAGGGTGGCCTGGTTATTTACACCTGTCTACTTGTTCAGATAATTCCCACTTGCCATGCTCAGGCCTGCCTCCTGTACACCCCTCTTTGTCTTTTATACGCCTTCTTATTTTAAACTTGTTATTTAAAACTGCCTGGAAGGTAGGAAGAACTTCCTCCAAAGACATGGAATTACTATGGAACTTTTTCTCTGGGGGCTGAGCTCTGCCTAAAGGAGCAAACAGGTAAACATTTATATTCAGGTGTGCACGAGTCCTGGTGACACAAGCACTAACTTTGATGGTGCTTGTATATTATGGCCCAGATGTTGTATCCCAGCCCTGGTTGTTTGATACAGCTGTTCAGGGATAAACTAACTGCTCCTCAGGTGAAGGTAAGGTAACGATAAAGACATTGAAGGAAAGATTTTGGAGCAGATACCCTGAAATGCCCCGGCCAAAGCACGGATTGAGGCAGGATAAAAGCGTTGTGGCTGTGCTGATTTTTATCAGGCAATGATCCCGATGTGACCTTTACTGTCCATAACAATCCAGTGGCACATGGCACCCCACATGCAGGGCTGGCTTGCCTGTGGGGCACCGAGGGGCTGCAGCAGGGAGCTTCTGCATGTTCGACGGGTTTGCGTACAGATGTTCGGTGGAAGCGTTTACACCATCGCGTGCCTGCGCTCACGACGTGTACGGTACAGATGGGCATAAATCAGCGCCTTGACAAAGCAAGGCAAAACCATCCCAGCTGGCTGAGCGAGCCCCACCAGCACACTGCGCTACTGTACGGCCACGGCTTTGATTCAGCGAGCGTGCTACCGGGCTGGAGGGTTTTTCCCAGGCCTGGGCTGGGCGCACATGGCCGGGCTGGTTTGCGTCAGCCGCTGACGCACGTCCGGGCCCCGCCACGCGGCCTCGCGTGTGCTGCCCGTGCTGGGAGGAGGCTGAGCCTGGCTGAGCCTGGCTGAGCCAGGCCCCACGGCGGGGCACGAGGCCGAGCAAAGCGTGGGCGCCCGCCAGCCGCCGAGCAGCGCTGGAAATGCTGGAAATGCTGGAAATACCCGCGGCGCGCTCCGAAGCTGCGCGCAACGAGACTTCGGTGCCGATGTTGGGAGCTGCCATGCACCCGGGGGTGATGGGGAGGTGGAAAGTGGGGTGCTGGCCTGGCCAGTGGTAGGATGGCTCTGTTTGGTATTCCCATGGTGGGGCACAGAGGGGTTTTTCAGAGGAGCCGTCCTTTCCGAGGTTTCTTTCGGTGTGGTGATACCCGATTCCCTGCTGGCTTTTCCGGGCATCTGCCTACACCTTTGCCCTGCTGTGGGGACCAAGGAGCAGGCTGATCCTGCCCGAGGGTGTCCCGGGACGCAGATCAACAGGAAGAGGGGAGGGGCGGCTTTCCTTCCCCCGGATCGCCTTTCAGCCCTGGTGCCAGGCCGGGGCCGCAGGTACGCTGATGGTTCAGGGGCAGAGCCAGCCTTTAAAAGGGAGAGGTTGCATCATGCGGGGCTGGGCGGGCCTCGGGAGGCAGAAACCTCATCTGTTAAACATATACCGCCCCCCCTCCGCCGGGGAACATTCAATCCTCTCTTTGATGGACGTCCAAGAAAATGCTTCTTCCACATCCTAAACTTGTTAGCACCAGTTAATCATCTTAACCTCCTTCCCCTCCGAACGCGCTCAGATGAGTTTCCCATCGCTGGCAGCTGTTAAAGACGCAGCGATGCTTTTTGCGCCAGCCTTTGCAGGCTATTCACCATTAATTACCCTTCACCATTAATTATTAAACCTCCCGGCTGTCCCCAGATGGGAGAGCAGCAACCCACACCTCGTGGTGAGCCCCCTCGAAGTGACTGTCTGGTGAGCCACTTTGGGGGTGGATGCACCTGATGCAGCTCTCCCCTTCCAGGAGCTGTACCAGGTCTGTGCACAGCCTCTTTGACATTATGAATGCAATGTGAAGCAGGAGCCCTGGAAAATATTTGTGTTAGAGTGATGCTCAGACATCCCAGAATAACACTGCAGCGTGACAGAGGGGTTGGAGAGATGTGCTGTGTGTGGGGTCTGCACCATGCACCTGGTGAGAGGAGTGGGCTGGGACATGACACCTGTAACTGCACCTGAATATTTCTCCCCTTTCCAGTCTGGAAACCCCCTCGTTGCACATTGTCTGTGGTTTTCCCCTCAAAATAAGATTGTGTTTCAGACAGAAGAAAGGTGCATCCATCCCCTCTGCAGTGCCCAAGCCTCTTTGATGTGCCCTTTGATGCTATCTACCTCTTGCATGTAAGGGATTGGGTGGCAGCCTGCTTGCATGGGCTCCCTGGACCAATTCAACCCCTCACTCCCCAAACCAGGATGATTCCCGTTCTCCTTGTCAGTCCTGTTCTAGCCTGGCTGCTGAGACTCGGTGTCTGTTTCTCCCTCGTGCAATGTCTTGGGCGAGTGGCTTTGCAGACAGGCTGTGTGAGCAGGCAGTAATTAAATCAGCGTATTCCCTGGGGTGGGACAGCTGATTAACAGCACATGGGGGGCTGAGGCACACACGGGCAGTATCAATCCATCGCTTGCCTCACTCCTCTCCCTTAGGATGTCTGGTTTTTTTCTTTTTTCTTTTCTT
Source organism: Tychaedon coryphoeus (assembly GCA_013398595.1). Classification (NCBI taxonomy): domain Eukaryota; kingdom Metazoa; phylum Chordata; class Aves; order Passeriformes; family Muscicapidae; genus Tychaedon; species Tychaedon coryphoeus. The sequence goes on along the minus strand of WBND01000628.1, from coordinate 346,595 downwards.
TTTTTTTCCCTTTCTTTCAAAGAGAAAATGAAGATTATATCAGCTGAACTGCAATCTGAACTGACAGAGCTTTGTTCGAGGGACTTGTTTATTATGATTTGGTGTTGCTCCGGGCAGTGTGTCCGCCTCACTGGGGACCACCCAGCTGTCCCATCCCTACCAGGCTCCCCTTGCTGGGCAGCTCAAACAGCAGCAGGTAGAGGACTTTTTGGAAGGGCTCTTCCAGAGGCTGAACCTGGTACTGGAATGCAGCGCTGGGTGGATGCAGCCAGATCCTGGTGGCTGCTCTTTTCTTGTCCTTCTCCTCTGTCATCTGCTGCTGCTGTCCAAGGGAGGAGATGTTGCTGGAGGCAACAGCAGCTGCTGGGAGTTGGCCTCATCCCTAACGGAGCTGAAGAACACAATGGGCTGGGTTTTTTTTAATCCTTTTTCTTGTTTAGTTTTTAAATATTAGCTCCTTGTTAGAGCGATTTTGGCAGCACAGAGGGAGTTGTTATGTCTCCCACAATGGCAGTCCTTGCCTACAGATTAACTTCCCCTTAGACCCTACAAGTGCTACACACATGAAAGGGGAGTTGAAACCCCAAAAGCACCCACAGAGCTTACAGGTTTGTGGCACTCCCCTGGTCACAGGGAGGGAGCCACGTGTCAGCTCTCTGCTCAACAGGGAGCGGTGTGCCTGGCTCTGGCCCCTCTGAAACCCAGGGAGAAGCTGTGGTATTGTGAGGCTCTCTCATCCCCTGTGCAATGTGATTTAATGTGGGCTTAAAACAGAAGGAGTGGAGGGGGGCAAGAAACGTGTTTTTGTTCTGAAGGGTGTAGCTTTGTGTTTTTTAGTTTGTCCCCAGTTTGTGTGTGTGGTGATCTCTTGCTCATGGATGGCCTGAGTGCTTATAGAAAATGCTTATTTTCTGGGGAAGCAGGTGGGGATGGAGGTCATCAAGTATGGTGGTGGATATTTCTGTCTCTGAATTCCAAAGCCATCCTGGATAGATCCCCGTGCTCTGCTATTGCACTAAGCTGTATCTTTGTGGGCAGGGGCCTGGAGTTTGTTGGGATGGTGATGGGAGGTGGCTCTCAGGCCCTGTAGGAAGGGAAGCTACAAACATGTGACTCTTGGCTCCAGGGCTGGTGTGGGGCATGCGCCATCCCCAGCCCACATGGTTTGGCATGCACTCAGCCATTCCCACTCCTCCACATGTTTTTTTTTTTTTTATGTGCCTTTGCCATGCAGCAAACTGTTGGAGACCTTGGTTCTCATTCCTCCTCTTTGGTCTCTTCTTTTCTAGAACACTGAGGGTTTCCTGTTTTGATAGGATTTGCCTCTTTAGCAGCGGCTGAGGAGCCTCAAACTTTTTTTACCAGGTGTACCACAAGGCCCATGTACTTTGGAGAAACTTCTCTCTAAATATAATGCCCTTTTCCCCTCGTGCCCTTAGGGCCTTTCCTTTTGTCTGGGAGGAAGAGCTTTCAGAGTAACTCATGTTTAAACTTGCTTGGTTTTCCTCCAAGTTATTTTTTCTCTGCTCTGGGGAGAAGGGAAAGTATTTATTGTCCATTTTCTTCGTGTTCCCTTTTCTCTCCGAGATTATAATGAGACTTCTCACTACCTTAAAAAATAAACACCTATATGCCTAAATAAGAAAAAATCTTGCCCTCTCAAACTAGATGGAGGTCCTCACAGAATTTAGCAAACGTACTGAGTCACATTTGCCGTGTTGGGAGGATGGGAGGATACAGGTGCTTTCCAGACCATGCTCAGCGGGAGGCAGCAGTTGGTTGGGGTTCCTTCTTTGCCTTTCCACTTGGATGGCTCTCTCCATAGTGTGTGCTGTGCATGTGGTGTTGGCACTGGAGGCAGCAGGGAAGGGATCTGCACGCTCAGTTCATTCTAGGTAAGGGAAGCCGTCAGTCCTTCATCCCTGCAAGCCAACGCAGGTTGTCTCCATATGTGCCTGCTGCCCCAGCCTGGCTCCCACTGGGCATGGGATAGCCAAGCCAAGCCAACCTCTCCAGCTTGAGATGTGCTAAAAAGCATCAGCTAGAGTTGGCTGAATGAATACTCTGCTCTTCTGCTCCATAAAACACGCTGAGCAAACCCACTTAGGCTCGTAAAGCCCATCACATTTTTCCTTTTGGAAGGACTAGCATCAGCCCCACTCTCCTCCACATGCTCTGTTTGGAAACAAGGCGATGCATCAGGAAGAGCCTGAAGGAAGAATTTATGGTGTCTCTAATTAGTCAGTTTGTTCCATCCTTGAAGGAGAGGATAACGAGCGACAGGGATGCATTGCTGGCCTCTGGAGGAAGAGCACTGTGGCTAGGCTCATGTCCAACTGCTGATAGGGTAATTAGTGGTAACTGGGAGCTATCAATCATCCGGGGTGGAAAAATGTCTGGGCTAAAGGAAAGACCCTCCCAAACATTTCCATAACTCAAAAGGGTGTGAGACAGGGTCTGGAAGACAGTACTGGCAGTCCGTGAGGTATTTGAGGAAGGAGTCTATTAAAAGATAAATTGAACACAATGGTCTTTTGTTCGTCCCTGGGTAGGTGACAGAATTTGCTGTTATAAAAGTTGCAAAGTATTTTGGAAGGAGGAAGGAAGAAGAAAAGAGTTAGCAGATGGAAAAGAGAGAAAAATAACAAGAATTAGGGGGGGGAAGAAAAAAGTAACAGTGCGCTAGTTATTAAAATTAGCTGTTAATTGCAAAAGTTATATAGGATTAAAATGAATTATGCAATTTGCCAAGTGAATAAAGTGTGCTGTTTTCATTTGAAGTGCATGAGCAGAGAATTTATTCAAATAATTATTAGCTGTAGTAAGGTCCAACTTTCTACTTTCCCCAGACAACCACATTATGAGAGAGATTGTAACTTTCAGCAGGAAGTAAAAATGCCACAGATTTTGGTTTTTGCTTTACCCAGCCATGATTTACTCTGGCCGTTTTTTCCTTGTGGTTCCTTCCTAATTCTGCAGCTCTCTGAGGAATAGGGCTTGTGCAGGGCCTGGCTGAGTGCTGAAGAAGTGGCCAGCTCCTTAGTGCAGAAATCAGAGATGCTTCTTGAACAACCAGCTGCAATTTTCAAACTGGTTTGGATCTCTCCAGAGCTTTCAGATGCCACCTTCTTATTCCTGGAGTGGAAGAGGATGTGTTAGGGGATGTGGGGTGGGAGTTCCAGAGAGGTTATCAAACATCTGCCGAAGGTTGCTGGAGTGGTGCCTTATTGAATTGGCACGTGCATCTTCAGGCTAAGAGTTGTGAGGTGCTTCTGGTGCTCAGGTGTTTGAGGTGGATTTCAAAAACACAGAAGGAGCTGGGGAATTGATGAGGTAGTGCCCCTGGAGAGCAGGAGCTGGGGAAGAAGTTGTGAAAACTCAGCAGCCTGACAGAGAAACTGTTGAAGGCACAAGTTGGAGTTGTCCCAGTGCAAAGGAGCTACAGGAAGAGATCAGCTAAAGAAAATCACAAAGTCCTCAGCAAGGTGAGATTCAAAGAGGGAAGTAAAGCTGGAAGGATTTTAAATGAATGGCTATGCACTATGAAAATCTGAGAGCCCAGGGTGAGGTGGGACTGTCAAGGACACCAAGAAAAGGCTGAAGTTATTCCTTGTCCTCCTCACAAGAACATGAATGCCAGTCACACCCAACAGTGAGGACATCTTAAAGAAAAGAGCCTTTGAGGGCTCATGGAGAATAAGTGACCTGTCAGAACACGAGGGCAAGGCAGAGGTGGTGACAGGGAGGAGCTCATTTTCCCTCTGTGAGTAAAGCCCTGTGGATAAGGTAAATGGACACCATGCCTTCTGCCTTCACCAAGTTGTCTGCCATTGACTCATGCAGTGAGCTGGAGAGGCGGTTGCTGTTTGAGAATTAGTTTTCAAGAGGCAAAAAAGCCACTGAGGGGGAGCAGTAAGAGCAAATAGAGGTCCAGAAAACATGGCCTCTGCAGAGAGACTGGAAGAATTAGGTTTTGTTTAGTCTAAAGACAAGAGAAGACTGAGGAGCAGGACAGCAGACATCAAATACGTGAGGTAACCGCAAAAAGGGGAGAAATAAAAAAGATCTCTTCTTTGAATTTGCTGTGCATCAGAGGTCACTGACTGACTTAAACAACAACACTGGAAATTTTGGGTAGTCTCTAAGAAAGATAATAAATATGGCCTTATTAATCAGGGCTTGGGTATTGCCTGGACTGGATCACTGGGGAAGCATGTGGTGTCGCTATCCCCAGAGGACAGCAACAGGTTAGAGAAATATTTGCCCAAATGGGCTAGGTACAGACTTTTTGTTCCTTTGGTTGCTTTGAAGATGTTCCTTCCTCAGTTTCGTGTCACTCTCATTTCACAGGAATCCTTTAATCTCTGTTTGGTTTGCTCAGGGGAGGCAGAAGGGGAAGAAAAAGGGGGATAGTCAGGAACAGTGGTTTTGGGCTGGTGGTTTGCTGGAGCCTGGGGGCACGCTGGCTCTTTGGCAGAAGGTGGTGGAGTGGAATGAGCCTGCCACCATAAGGTTTCCATTTACCATCCAGGGGTCTGCACCACTCCTGGAAAACCTTGGGGGGGCTTCAAGCATGAAAACCTACTGGGTGAGCTGACCCTGGGAGTCTTTCCCAGCCCAGATTTCTCTGCTTTCTGTGGTGCTAAGTGCTTCAGCATGGCAGGGACAAATGTGATTGTTTGCTGCTTGGGAAGAGCTTGCTGACCCGTGGATGCCTGCCCAAAACCAGCATTGTGCTGCCCATCATTGGCCATCCCACCATCTCTCCCCTGGCAGTGCCAGAGGTGCTCTGTTTGTCCTGGGTGCAGCCAGCACTGTGTGGGCTGTCTGCTCCTGACCCTTTCTTGCCCTTTGTTTTTGCAAGGGGCTCTCCCAAATGTTTGTCAGAATATTTCTGCTGGTCTGTTGTTGAGCACTTTAATTTGCCTAACGGGCTGGCTGTGGTTATGCCAAAGGCCCCACTTGCCCTTATCAGATTCTTCTGGCTCTGGAGGCTGGCTGGCTCTTGTTGTCCTTATTTTGAAATGAACAGAGATATTTGGAGATGCACTTGGGATCTGTGATTAAACTCTGCTGTCAGACTAATTGAGACTAATGCTTAATTTTTCTGTGAGGCTTCACCTTGGTGTCTACTTTGATCATAGCATCCTGTGGACTTTTTTTGGTGCTGTGCTTGTGGCCTTCTGCTTGGTTTGAGCTGGTGGTGCTGTGCTGGGATGCTCAGAGTGCCTGAGCAGTGACTTTTATCCTCAACAGCTGCTGCTGTTAACTGCTGAGTCTCAGTGATGTCATGGGTTTGATTTTGGGGGCGAGCTTGGATGACAGGCATAACCTGTTGCCTCAGCTTAGCGTTGGTCACATTTTTTGGCAGTGAAATCCTTTCACTGTCCAACATATCTGCAATCCTTTGAAGAACCTCTTGCCACTCTGCAAGGGTGTAGCCAAGAAGGGAATGTTTTAGGGATGGAAGAGCCTTCTGCTCTCTGGAGTGAGTTATCCACATGGGTTTTCTGCCACTGCTGACAAAACTTGAAATGAAATTACTGGAGGTTGTGCTATGGGTAGGCAGTGTTTAAAATTTTTCTTACTATTTTCAAGATTTTTTTTGTCTTTTTTTTTTTTTTTTTTTTTTTTTTTTTTTTTTTTTTTTTTTNTTTTTTTTTTTTTTTTTTTTTTTTTTTTTTTTTTTTTTTTTTTTTTTTTTTTTACAGCTAATAATAATGAATTGTTGCAAGGCACATGGCATTTTTACCTTTTCATTGGAAGTTCTCTGAGTGAACGTTCCCTCAGTCTCCCCTTGCATCATTTGTCCCCTGGTGGAGGTAGGGAAGTTGGCTCTAGAAGAATGAGAGTACTCAGGATGTGCAGTGTGAAAACTGCACCATGGCCAGTGTTTAAAATAGGCCAAACCCATTGTTTGGGCTCTGTGCACCCAGCTGTGGGGCATGCCTGCTCTGAAATGGGGTCAGTCTGCACTGAGTGCCCATGGAGCCATGAATTAGGGGTTCCATGCCACCCTGGGTAAGGTCATGCTCAGACATTTTAATCAGCATTTCATAACTAATTGCCTGGCCACAGCTATCTTGTTATCAATTAACATAGCCCTGAATGTCAGGAAGTAACTGTATCTCTCTACCTCCCTAAGGCTGGCTTCTGGGTCTGTGAAATGGCTGGATTTCCTCACAGGGATGGATTACATGTTTACATCTTCCCTGCTGCTGGGGTGTGTAGTTAGGATGACCCAAGTAAGCAACAATAATGTCTTCATGTTCCCTCTCTTTCCTCCTTGTCTTATGTACGCTAAGCAAGAGGAAAAATAAAACTATTGTATGTGAGTTCTTGGAGCAGGCTGGAAGATACACACATTGCAGACACTGTACTGCCTGAATCCAAGAAATTAGAGGGAAAAGAACAAGCAACAGCATTTGGGAACCTGTTGAGAATGGACACTTTTCCAGACTTCAGGAAATGCCCATAAGTGGATGGGATCATTTCAGTGATGCTGTCGGTCCAGAGAGCATCTGCTGTCTCAAGCTGGAGAATATCTCTGTCATCAGCAGAAAGCCTCTCACCAAACCTGCTCCTCTATGTCCAGATTTTAGCATCTGATAGTCTGGAACACAAAGCTTTCCAGATTAGGATAAATTTGACCCGTTTGCAAAACTAAGCCTCTCCTTTTCTGCAGCCAAAGAGTGTGGAGGGTGGCATTTTATCTCTCTCAGTGGGCGAGAGAAAAGGAACCTTTGCAGTTCTGTTGTGGTCAGTGGCTGGTTGAATGGACTATAAGGAAGATCAAGTGAGCAGAGGGCTCCTTGCTGTTCACCACAGCTGTGGTCTTCCTGTATGTGCAGTGAGGTGGGCCAGTCCTTAGGTGCTGCTCATTTGCTGACTTGGGCTACAGAAAGGCAGAGCTTCTTTCAGGAGGTTTTCTGTCTGCATAAAAACCAGAGCAGATGAGAAGGGGCAGTGCAGATGGTGCTCATTTCCAGAGGCCATATGTTTGGAGGGACCTTGGGTACCCCTACAAGAATCCTTTGTTTTCCCAATGCTCAGTTTCAAAGGTGCTCTGGAGGTCTTCTCTTTGCAGGAGACCGCTGCTTCCTCCCACTCGTCCACTCCTGACACGTTTTTCTCCGTCCCCTCCTCCGTCCCCCGCTGCTCCACAAGCCTCACAGCTGGATAAACAGCTCTTGCAGTCACTTACAGCCCTCCAGTGCCTTCCAGCACGGAGAGATGCTTCCTGAGCAGCCCGCCGTGGGCGGATGCTCGTGCTGCAGCCCCTGTGCCAGCACCGGCACCGCTCCGGTCCCAGCGAGATCAGCTCCAAAACACGCGGGGTCTGGAGGTGCTAACTGCAAGTGTGGGTTCTCTGTCCGTGCAAGCCTGAGGAATTTGGTGATCTGGAAGCTCTGGGTCTGTCTGCTGGCTGGGCTTCGCTGTGGAATGGGCTTGGAAACGTTCGCGGTAGCTTTTATCGCTTCTCTGTTTGTAGGGAAAGGGAATCTAGCTCATCTCCTTCGCAGCACCACGCTGTCTCACCCCAAAAGAGCCTGCTCTAAGGAAAGGAGGAATCTCCAATAGGTGGGATTTGTACTTGTGGCTGTCAAGACTGTTGGCTCCTGGTCTTTTGGAGTTCACCACCAGGACCTGGCCCACGTGGGGCAAGCAGGCCAAGTTTCCACATGGTTGCCTCAAATTGAGTGGGCCTGCAAGAGGTGTGTGACACAGGGACTGCGTGCAGTGGTGGTGTGGTGGCTCTGTTGCAGTTCAGGTGGCTTTTGTAGATAGTCCCATGCAGCCTGGTCAGCTCATGGGTTTGTTCCCTTGGCTTGCAGGGTTGTCAGCATCCGGGCCAGAGCAGCTCTGCCAGAGCTTTGGCCAGGGCCGAGCTCACTGCACTGCCAATGGTTGGAGCTGTTGAGAGTACAGGCTCAAGTATCTCCCTCCTCCTTTACCCACTCTTTCCTCTAATGTGCATCAGTTTACTGCTTGTATTAAGGACTGAGCTGCTGTAGAGCCTCTGCTCCCCCTTGTCATTTATCACTGTGACACAATATGACCAAAGCATTTTGCTGAAGCTTTATTTTGCTTCGTAAAATCCCCTATGCTTTGCAACAGCTTATCCAGCAGCACCTCCTCCCTTCCTGCTGTCTTTAGGACATTTTTCCTCCTCCTCCTTCTCCTCCTCCAGCCCATGTGAGATGATGTTGCTTTTGGAAATGGCTCTGTCTGAGGGCTTTGCTTTCTCCTGGGTCACACGGATGATCCCGGCATTTGAAGCCCAGTCCCTGGATGGTCTCTCCTGATTGACGTATGGCGGCCAAGACTGCGTCCCTGCAGCTCACTGAGGAGTGTTTACACAAGGCTGTGCAGTCCCCTTCACACAGCCATTAATTTTATAGGGGGCACGTTGGAGAGATGTGCCTCCAGTGCTCCTCCCTGCTTTGATCTGTGTGGGGTGTGTGGCCCAGCGCTGCCGGCATTGCTGATTTACTCCGCTCTGTGGACCGAGCTTCTGGAGCAAACAAGAGCTCGTGTTTGCTCTCAGTGGTATGGCAATACCATTATGGGCTGGTTCTGTTTGGGCTGTAAGGGCAGTCATGTCCTTAAGGTTTTCTTTTAATGTTAGTTCATGAAATCTATGAGTGTCCCAAGTCCCCGCAGACAGGTAGGTGGGTTATTAAGGGTCTGCAGTGCTGCTAATGGAAATAAAGTCCGTGTGTTGGCAAGCTGTAAGCACTGACCTTGTGACAGGGCACTCAGTCTGAAACAAAATCTCTCCAAAACAGTTCTCTCACAGAACTTTATTGTCATCCAAGCCAGACTCAGAAAACTCTCTTTTTTTTTTTTTTCCTCTTTTATTTCTTTTCTGCCAGTCTGGCATAAACTAGGATTCCGGCATCAGTCTGACCTTGCCCTCCTAAATGAACTGTCTGATCAGAAGCCCTTTTGTTATTTAGACTTGGTGTACCAAGCAGGACAGTGACCTCAGCATCAACACCGGTGGTGGGCGATTGCCAGGCCAACCAAATCTGGGTCACCCCTGAGCTCCTGTCCTAAATTTGGTAGGAGCTGTTGTGAGTTGTTGAGCCTTCCAGCTGTGAGTGTTGACTTTAGCTCTGTCAGCCATCATAAAAGTGGTTGTTATTTTTTGTATTTTAACCAAAAGTTACTTTCTAGAGGTAACCTCTTCTGATCAACCACAGTGAAAGCTGTGTCTAACAGTGGCATTTGACAGGGCAGTTTCAGGTCACCAAACCTGGTGTGAGAGAGTTGTTCTAAGTGAGAGATTTCCAATGTGGAAACCTTTGTTCATCCCAAGTCTCCAGTTTCTTTTGTGGACATTCAGCCAGGGGTATTTTCAGGATGAGGACGTATTCTGCAGGTGCTCACTGTGCAAAGAGGAGGTTGCTGCCTGTTATCTGTCAGCTCGCCTGTTATACTGCTTAGCCTTCCTTCTTGGCACTCTGTGTGAAGAGGGAAAAAAAAAAGAAAACAGAATGTCTATAAAGTATGGAAAATGTAGAAACCCCTGACAGTTGTATGGTGTGTCTTGCTTCTCCCACAGAGAGGAAACCACAGAATAGTGAGTCCAGGGGTTTCTTTCCGTACACACAATATCTGTCAGGATTTTGAGGAATTTTCTGGGAACTGATGAAAGAAATGTGCTGTTTAAGCCCTGATATATATTGTACAAGCATTTTGTTGGAGGGAGATGCAGTGCTCCACACTGGCAGGCTCCATAAAAAAGATTTCCAAAATAAAAGAAACCCAAAGGATTTGAGGGAATTTCTTCTGAGAGGACAGGTTGGCTGCTATGGGACCAGAGGCAGAAGAAAAGGGGAAAATTTACTTGTATTAAAGACAAGATGCACCTGATGTCTTTAATAGCTGTAGTTTCCTCGTTAACCATTTCACACCTTCTCAAGATCACCGATTAAAAAATTAATTATTGTTTATTTTCCTTCTGTCTTTCAGGTCCGCCTGTAAGTACCGAACCTGCACGGTTTTAGAAGCTGCTGACACAGAGTCTGTGGGACACAAACCCACAGCCTCCTGTCTGTGGTGTCTGCAGTGGTAGCCACCTTTGCAGTCCTGGCAGCCTGGGCTACCCCAAACAGCAAGTACTGCGGGAGCTCAGGGCTGGGGTGGGGTGGGATTGCTCTTGGCTGCCTCGGAGGGGGAGCTGGAGGGAGCACAGGGATGGGGCCATGGAGCAGAGCTCTGTGTGTTACCAGCTGGCCCCACAGCCTCTGGGGGAACCAGCTCTGTGTGCTTCACATGCATGGGATGCCACATGCTGAACGAGATGTGTTTGCAGAAAAGGGAAAGATGGATCACAAACACATGGCAGGGGCTGGGCTGGAGGGACTTGTTCCCTGCTACTCACCCGGGCTGGCTGAGCTGCTGGGCCTTCAAGTATAGCTGTGCAACTATCAATTTCAGAGGAAAAATTGTGTTGACAGCTTCCTTTTCAAATGTTAGCTAATGTAAAACCTCAGCGCAGACAATTTGGGCTTCAGGAAAATAGCTAGGTTATTGCAGGAATTTTCTTGCAGCTATTAGGAGACCCACAGTGAACCAGGAGCAGCAATGCAAGGACTGAATCCTGGAGCTCTCAGGATTATAAAGAAACGCTGCATTGTCTCCAGCATGCTCCTTCCAGAGGAAATGGTTTATACCCATGTTACAATAGAGGGGCTATTCAGGGTTTCTGTGAGGGAACATGAGAAGTTAAACATACGGTAGTCATCTTTTGTCTGTTCACGCAAAAATGTCTTAAACAGTTTGCAGATGACGTTCTGAGTAGTAGTTGCTGCACAACCTATTTTCTTTCCCCTTTCATCAGGCTGAAATGCTGTGGACTGAACTCCCACAGATATACGAGCACAGACCTATTTAATGACAGCAATCTTCCAAAAAGTTTCACCTCCTAGGCCAAAAGGTCTGAAAGCATTTCACAGCTGGAAACCCTGATCCACACAGAACTTCAGCGATAGCTTATCCCAGGGGCTTTCAGGACTGGCCTTGGAGTGGATGTGTTTCAGCATTAGCTGTGGCTTTTTGGGGGGGCAGCACCTCTCTGCAGGCAGCTGCAGCTGGCTCCTCTGCCACTTCAGCCTGGGCAGCCCACATGTTAGCACTGAAGGGGTGAGGTGGGCACAGAATTGGTAGTGGTGTTGGCATCTGTGCTGTTGCTGTGAGAAATTAGAGAGAAATCACTAGATCAACACAGGCGTCTTCTAGAGAGCAGCCAGTGCCTTTGTGGGGTGAGGAAGGCGCACGCTCCAGGCTTCCTCTGCAGCAATGAGGGTTAGAAACCTAATATTGTAATGAGAGATTGAAGCCTGGCAGAAGCACATGGGACCACCAGAGAAGTGCTGACATTGTACGCTACCGTATCCTGGCTTACTGCGACCCCCTGAACCTGTCTCTGCAAGCAGACTTCTAGGGCAGGCTGTGAGGAATGCTACAGCCAATGGAAATAACAAGAGGAAGTTGGGCAGACTGAGTGTTCTTAGCCAAAGTGGAATTTGTCTTGGACTAGTAGGACCCTCATCTCATTCAGGAGCTCTTGGGTTTCTGATCAGCTGGAGAGCGAGATTGGCTCAGTCACTGTGAGCAAAAGTTCAGCTCTGAGGAGCTGAGTGAGTCCTACATGTCATTGTAGGAAATACTCCCCCACCTCTCCATATTTCCAGTGATTGAGATGGAAATGGTTTAATGAGCAACAACCTGGGCTCCTGCCTGGCTGACTGTCATACACACTGTTCTGGATGGTGACCCCAAAGCAATGACCACTCCACATCTCTCTCCCATTTTTTGTTTCCCAGCTTGCAAAAGAGACAGCACACTCTGTGACAGGGCTTAGCTCCCAGTGCTGGTGTTGGCTTGAGTGTGGAGATGGGCAGAAATACTCATTAGAAATGCACTGAGCCTTGCTCCCAGTCCAGGACAACAAGGACAAAACCCAGGGAAATGGATGAGCAGCACCGCAGCAGCAGAAGGGAACTTCATGTTCTTCTCTTGCCCAACCAACGCTTCCACCCTTATTCCTGAAGTCAGTCAAGGCTTTGGTGAAGGCAAGGGCAGCCCGCAGTCACGTAAGGTATTTGATGAGATTGGGACTAAAAGGGGCAAAGGAAGGAAGTGATGAAATCGTGCAATAGTCCTTTTGCTGTCTGGACTACATCCGAAGCAAATGATCCTCTCACGGACATTTTCTCTCCCATTTCTGATCATGCAACATTTCTGTGGCAACTGCAGCAATTCCATACATGAAAAAATAATATTTAGCAGATGGAAGCTAAGGAAGAAAGTCAAAGGCCTGTAATTAGCTTGTTCTCCGTGGACTTGCAGATACCTTCTGAGCTCGTGTGGAGGGCTGTGGCTAGAGTCGTGCCAAAAGGAGAGGAAACTTCACAGGCAGGAGATTAGGAAACCAAAGCAATCAGAGCTGATGGTCAAGGAGCTGTGCAGAGTTTTTTTTTTTTTTAACCATTCTGTTTCCTAAATCATTCCATGTGATTCCATGTCTTTATCAAGCCCTCCCTTCAGAGTCTGAGGCTAGCTTTTGCTGTTTTGGTAAATTTTGTTACCAGGTCTCACAGAAAGGCCACAGCTCCTGGTAAAGACTTCACTATTTCTGTTTCATCCCCACATTCTTTTTGTCTGGCAGTACTTTGATCAGGAGGCCCCCAGCATTCATGAGGTGGTAGAAAGTAGACTTGCATAAAAAATGTGACATGAAGTAGAATATTGTGAACAGGACATGGCCCAAACAGAGTAGGGACCACAGGAGCTTTGTAGGTCCAAACATAAAGGGTAGGATAACCCTCATGGACCCTCCTGTGTGTGGGAAGCACTACTTTGGAAGATGGGTCTTGTTGAAGAGGCAGTGTGCTCAGTGTTCTTGCTATGGGATTTGCTAGTTGCAGCAGGATTTAGAAGGCCTAAGTCACCTTGGGACAAATGCAAAAATCCCTAACAACAGTATCTGCATCTGAGTTAGTCATGACTGAGGAAGGAGCGTGGGTTTTGGAATTACAGCAGCGTGGTTTCCTGGTGATGGTTCCCTGCTCCCCAGGCTGTGGCTCACCTGGAGACTGCACGAGCCTTAACAGGCAGTTTCCCAGTGAATAAATGTAAACTGTGCTGCTGGCTCTCCCCTGACTCAGGACAGAGGCTGCTGGTGCCTTTCATGCTCTTTTAACTCTGATGTGGGAGCTTCAGGTGGCTTTTCATGACTCTGTACCCAACCTACATGGTATCATCCACCCACGAGTGCTCTGTGTTGGCTCCCTGTCGCAGACAACCTTTCCTTGTAAACATCTGGCATTTATTTGCTGTCCTACTGGGAGCTCCCCCTTTGCTGCTATTGCTTGGAGGGCTGTAACTCTGCACAGCCACATACCAGACACGGTGCTGTCATGTACCACTGCAGGTACTCACTCACAGCAGACCTGACACAGCTCAGCCCTGGCCTTGGGCTCTTCCACAGCTGAGACAGAAGAAGCAAATTCAGCTTTTACCTCAAAAGCCACGAGGGAAATCAGCCTGGGCTCAGCTCTGGAGGAAAGCAGCACTTAAGGGACTAAAAGCAGAGCAAAGCTCAGCATTATGTTTTCCAGCAGCCACAAAATAATCCCAGGGCCAGATGCCGACACCGAGAGTTCCGCTCACTTGCTGGCACACAGAGATAGGCAGATATTAGCAGGGCTGAGAACCCACCCAAAACCCTAGAAGAAAGCAGTTTCCCATAATATATCCTCAACAAAACTTAAAATCAAGCAGCTGTTCAGGGTTTCATCCATCTGAAAGGGGTGCCTTTGCAAAGTGTATGTGGCTCTCCCAATTTATCACGACATACGCTGCATGGAAAGGAATGCCTCCCACACCAAACAGCCCCCCCAGCTCTGCAGAGGGAAGTGGCTGAACTTCCACCAGGGAATGGTTTGATCCCAAGCAATAACGTTTGAGTTTGGGATACACAGCCTTTGTGTACACCCAGAAGAACAAACAGAGCTAAGTGCCTTCCCCTTCCAGAGATTTCAGATCATGTTCACACGCGCTGGGGCTGAACGTGTGGGGAGGCATGGAGAGGTGGCACCAATGGGGCTGGTGTCTGCAGCTGCAGAGACCAGAAAACCAGGTTTATGTCTGCAGACACATTCAGCCAGGGGCAGGAACATTCAGTTTTACATAAGGAAACCCCAAACATTGCTGGAAACAGAACTGAGGGATTATTATCACGTCATTTTTGCAAAATATAGAGCAAAAGCTACATGACTGCTGAAGCCATAATCATCCAGATCCTTTAGCAATGAGCTGCTGTCTTCCAGATCTGCACAGCCTTCAGTTTTGGCAACCAGGAATGCAGAGGGGGTAATTTTAGTAGTTTTTTTTTTTAATTACATAGTATAATTTAGCTGTAAGAGGCAGCCAACTGCCTTGTAGGTAAGTGAGTGAAGAAAATTGTCACTGGTCCCATGTTCATGTGTTTACGAGGCTCTGTCCAGTGTCACCTGACCCAAAGCCATTCCCAAAACCACTGTTAGGATCACTCACATGCTGACAATGCACTGGGAAGGATCTCAAAGGGGTAGAGGACACTGAAAACAGCTGCTCATATGTCTTCTTCCAGACGTGCTTTTTCCTGTGTCAGCTTGTGTTCTCACATTTTTCTCTTGCTTCTGGACAGGACAGTATTTTCAAGTCTAAGAGAATCGTGTTTTAAAGTGATAACTCTATAAATAAAAAGCTAACACCCAGATGACTTTGGTCAAGAAAGAGAAAAATGTGACAGTTTGCCACTGCAGGAAGCCAGTTCCCAGGACCTGGATTTTATGAAGTGTTGGAAATAGGGATTGTACTTTGTTTGACTGGAGACTCCTGTCCTCCTTTTGCTGCCTAAATTTCTCTATGTAATTTCTGTTTTGAGATGTGAGTGTTTGTCATATGTGGAAATGGACTAGTGGCTTACACATTGTAAAGACAGGTTCAGGCACATGCAAACACACTCTTTGACTTTCTCCCTCTCAAAATCCCTGGACACTTGCACCACAGTGTGAAGCTGCTGCTATGGCTTGGTTCATTTGTGCTGTTTTATAACCTTGCTTTTGGCTAGTTACCAATTCCCTCTGATTTTTGCCCTAATTTCCAGGGGGACAAAGGTGCAATGGGAATCCCTGGGCGGCCGGTAAGTCAAACCACTTATTTTGTGTGCCTTACCTTTCCCGTTCTCTTCCAACCCCCAGGATTTGGGGCTGGGGGAGGGTGGCTTTCAAGATCACCCTGGTCAGTTTGAGCAAAACTACTCTCCCTCAGCCCCACATCACCCCTGGTCTCAGCAGGGTGAGCAGCCTTGCAAGCCACATGCATGGTGGGGAGGTGTTTCTTTTTCACCTGCTGCACTCTCCAGGCCCTCCTCTGGTTCAGCATCCCCCTGTTTGGGTGTCTCCCACTGCCACCTCATGCTCCAGCTGGGCTTGCCAACCCTGGGTTTGCTAACACGCACCCCTGCTTGCCACTGGCAGCTGCTCCTTCCCAATAACTCTGCCCTGAGCGAAGGGGGCCATCCCCTGCCTGGCTGAGCGCTGCATTTTGGAGCTGCTCCTTGCTCAGGCATCCCATGGTGAGGATGGGGAAGAGGCTGAGGCCACCCTGCTCATCCCAGCCCTATAGCCAGGGTTGTGGGGTGGGAGAGCGTGCCTTTGCCGCTGACGCCTGTGTTTGTCTCTCTCTCTCCCTTTCTCTCTCTCTTCCCTGCACCCTCTTGCATGTGGCTGTGACGGCTGCCACTGACCCAGGGACTAAAAGGGCAGTCTGGAGAGAAGGTGAGTCAGCCCCTTGTAGCCTGTAGCACCCCCAAACTGTCCTCTTCTAGGGCCAGCCCAAGCTCCCCTGTCACAGTCATGGCCACTGCAGCCAGCTTTGGGCTTCCACACCCCTGGGCTGCCCCATCTTCCGTGTCAGTGCAAGTATATTTCCCAAATTCCTTCCAGGCCAGTCAGCCTCCAAAGATGCTGTGTTTCTTGTTTATGACAATTTACTAACAGCATAAGAGCCAGTGGGCACATGCAGGGTGTCCTTCAAGGCTTCCTGGATTTTAACCATTGACTTTCTCCCACTCTGGCAGCTCTGCTTGCCCCAAGCAACCTGCAGCTCCCCTCTACCTCCCAGGTTAGCCTGATCCCTGGTGCAGGTGGGAGCAAGGAATAAAAGTGGCATTTCTGACACAGTGGAACCTCTTCCTCATGAGGAAAGCTGATGGTGTAGTTTAATATGTGGGACACCATCTCACAAACTGCCATGCAGTGAGTTGGGGTTTGTACCCGCAAAGAAGTGCTGATTTACAAAGCAGTCCTACTGTTTGGCATTTTAGTGTTAGTATGTTTTCCCCAGAGCTTGAGTACCTCCCACCTGTGAGAGCAGGGAAATGGAGGTGTTTGGGATTCCTGAAAACCTGGCTAACAATATGTATAAATTAAGAAAGGTATGGATATTTACCTGACAAGAAGGGTCGTCTGTGCAGTGCCATACCAGACCCATTTGCTCCTCTTCATAACAGACAGAGAGGAAAACACAACAAGGAAGGGTAAAGTAGGATGGAGATTCTATCTCCTTGTGTTCACTCTTTGCTCATTGGAGCCAACCAACATTATTCAGCAGACCAGAATTTCCCACCTGAAGCCATTCTGCTTTTTTCTTTGCATATCCTTGCCTTTGTTTCTGGCCAAGGTTTTCATGGAGGGACAGCAGATAGATACAAACAAACAATGGAAAAAAAGCACTCCTAATTCCCCCTGCTTCCCTGAAGCCCTCCATGAGAGCCCCAAGTCTTTGGCAGTCCATAGCTATATTTTGCAGAGTGCTTTGCTTTCTTACAGGCTGCTTGGTTTATGGGATGCTGTGTCCCAAAGCTCCTCAGCCCTGGGCACTTCTGGAGCTGCCTCTTAGGAATACACCATGTTTCCAAAGAGAGTGACATGTCCTGCCCATCACACGCTGTGGGTGGCTGGGAGATGGAGAGGCAGCTGTTTCCTTTTCCAGCAAGCACTTTGCTTTGTTTTCATCCACATCTCAACTGAGTTTGAGAAGTATGCAAGTGAGGCATTTCTGGAGGCAACCAAATAAGCTGCCTGCAGCTCCCTTTTCCCTGGAGCCCAGCACATCCCTCTTTTTCTTTCTTCTGCAGGACACAATCCTCCTGGAACTCGCAGGAAGGAAGCAGAAAGGGTTTCAGGCCATCTTTCACACTTGCAATGGGGCAGAACCTCTGTTTTGCCAGAAAGTGTTTTATGTGTTTATACTCCTCCTTGCTGTGCAGCTTCCATTTTCTGGCACATCTGAGCAGCTCTCAAGGACATATTTTCTCCCAAAGTGTCAGGCAGGAGCTGGGGGAGGCCAGAACAGCAGCTGCCCCATAAGCCCTGAAGATCTCACACCTAAGGCACCCTCACTTAACCCCAGTCTGGACAGGAATACAGCTGCCTTTGTGTTTTCCCCTCCTGTTCTCACCCCTTTTCCTCTGCTGTGTCTCTCTGCAGGGTGCTCCAGGAGAAGCTGGCATGTCTATCGTTGGGCCCCGAGGTCCACCCGTGAGTGGCTTCTCTCTCTATTTTTGTCTGATGCAGGATGTGGGCAAGTTACTGGGAAAGACTTAGGAGGGGCTTTAAGGCTCAGCATCAGCTGGAAAGAGCAAAAGCCCTGTATAATGTGGTTCCCATGCTGAGCCAGCCTTGGTTTTATACTGCTATTATATACTATATATAATGAAATTATAGCTCATATTCCAGAACAAACGAGGAAGCCTTCCCTTGGCAAGGAGACCAAATTTCTGCATTTAAAAGGAAGGAGCATATTTCCTTTTTGCTACAGGGCTGCTATCACTTTTGGAGAAAATTTGCCCTTTGCCTGGCTGATCTGGTTTAATCAGCAGGGAAAAAGCCCCCTGATTTTACTGAAGAGCAGGATAGGAGCTAAGGCAGTGACTGGGGAGCTCACAGAGACAAGGGATAGTTCAGAGGCCTTTGTCCTATACCCAAAACCTTGGAGGCCCTTTGTCAGCGTGGTTACCACTTATCTGGCTGAGAAAAGGCAGGATTTTGCACCCTCTTCCAGTAAAAGCATCTCTACAAGGTGCAAGAGTTAGCCAGACAAAACTTTTTGGAAGGACAGGATCATAAAAAAAGGCCAAGATGAAGGGTTGGAGTGTTCACCTGCCCTAAATGCTGGGTGCCTCTCGCACTGTGGTTCAGCCATCAAGTCTGTGCTTTTGTGCAGCCAGACCTCTCCTCTCCATCCCTGCACAGCCTCCACCGGGGATTTCCATGAAAAAAGACCTGGAGATTCAATTCCCTCCCTCCCAGTGGGTACTTCCGATGGTGATTAACCTGTGAAGAGCACTGTCCTTGACCTGCAGAGAGGATGGGCTGCTGGCAACCTTTGTTTCATGGCAGAGGTCAAGTGAGAGAGACCCAGGCCGTGCGACCACTTGGCTACATCTGGCTTTCCAATTAACTTCCCAAAAGCCCCATGACAAGTGTTTCTAATGAAAAACAGCTCTGCCAGTCCCCAGGCCCACCTGCCGGGGATGCTGGAGTTTGAGAAGCGACAGAACCAAAGCCCAGGGCCCAAATGGGTCTCCCCAAGTGTTTTATGCCTAGCAGATGGCTCCTGGCCACGTGTCCAGGCAAGGAAGAAGGGCTGGGAAGTCTCTCAAGGCAAAGTCTGAGCAAGACCACCCTGCTCCACAGACAGCAGATTTTGGAGGGTAAGTGCCCTGTTGCTTTTGCTGTTTCCCACAAGCTCTGGCTGTCAGCCTTCTGAACAGAGTAATTATAGTAATCAGAGAGAAAAGCCATCAGTTCCTGTCCATGTAGGTCCTGCAAAGGAGACAGTTTTCTTGAAGGACACGTGCCTGGGCTGCAGGACAATTTTGATTGCTTTGGTGCTGCTGCCTTTGCTGCTGTTGGGGAAAGTGCAGAACACGTTGTGTCTTTAAACAGCAGAAAAATCAGATGGCAAATGGTGTCTAAAATGGGGTTTTGCCTACACCAGTCAAGGCCCTGAGGTGCCAGGACTGGCCCAACTCCACACTTTCCCCCTGCAAAGCCTACTGTGAAGATGATCCAGTTTCCTGGGGAGCTGGTGATAGGTCAAAAGGATGGCTGAGCCCCGAAGACAAACACGGAAACCCTGGCCAAGGGGCCACTCGGGAAGATGTGGGATGACAAATAGTTTCCAGATTTTTGTTTGGAGGTTGAAGTTTTTGCTTGAGCTCAGAGCTGCTTAACTCCTGGCCAGAGAGGGACAGTGCGCCGATAGTGGCAGAAACAGACGGTCTCCATGATTTGGCAGCTCCCAGGATTACATACTTCATGCAATCAACATTTTAAAAAGGAGACAAGGAAAACCAGCCACCCAACAAAAACAGTCTCTTGGAATCGCTCGCTGCTGAACTGTTGTCTTGGCGTGATACCGTGCAAATCATTCTGCTGTCCTCCGAGGAGAAAGAGGCAGCAGTCTGTAGACTACAGAGGAAGCCAGACTGCACCACTTCCAGCTTTTTCTCCCTAATTCTTTTTTTAGCACTTTTTGTCAGGGAGGTGTCCAACAGGGAACCAAAATTAATGAATTCTGGCTAGGCGCTTCTTGCTTCTTGCCTTTTCAGAAGCCAGTGGTGGACAGATCCTTTAATTTATAGCCTATCTTCCCTTCTGGTCACTGGCCAACAGAACCAGGTGGTTTTGTGTGTATCTTGCAAAGCAGAGCTGACCAAGTTCAACTTTGCAGAACTGAAGAAACAGTGAAAATGTGATTAGGTCCTGCTAGCATTGTGTACAAAACCAAAACTCTTCAGCACAATGTGAGGGATTTTGTGGTGGGGGCATCCCTAAACTCTGCAAAGAGGCTATTTGGGCCCATCTTCTGCAGGGCTAAACCTTCACTGAGTCTCTCTGCTTTTTTTGGGAAACAGACTGCAAAATCCTGAAGTGATGCAATATCTTTCCTGGATACCAACAATGCTACAGTAGCTGTGACCTGGGATGTCACAGGCCACAAAAATTGAAGAACTCTTTAAAATTAACAGCCAGGATATTTTCTATTTTCTCAGTGTTCCTAAGTAGGGGATGCAGCAGCTGCCAAACACATCCTAGGCTAGTGTTTGCTGTACCTGATCCCAAACTGGTAGCCACAACTAGCTAGCCAGGAAGGGGTGGGGGGAAAAGTCTTGGTGCTCATGTTCTCTCATCACACACCCTAACTCTCATTTTTGTCTTAGCTTTCAGAGGATGAAAAAAATCCAACCAAACAAAACCAACTCAAAAAAACCCAACAAAAAAAA